>PVIC010003559.1:0-68388 GCA_004025085.1 Thryonomys swinderianus | reverse complement strand
CACAGGTATTTAACTCCCTGTAGAATGATAAAAATAGATATAAATAAAAACAGATGGTCCTTAGTGAAGAGGCGTATTTAAAGGAACTATTTACTTGTGTCAAAAACTAAAAAGTAACAAAAAGGAGAAGTTTTTCATTCATCTTTTGTTGCCAAGAAACTGGACAGAAACTCTTTCATGAAGCTCCTGGTTACTTTCTGTGGCTTTGCATACAAACAGGCTGTGTGCTGTAAACAGCAGGTTTGGACAAAGTTCAAAAGGTCCATAAAGTGAAAGAGGTAAGAGCCTCTGACCCAGAGCCAACAAGCTCATAAACCATCATCTCAGAGGCTTTTGTGTACATCGCAATTTTTTTTTAATTTTTTTTTTTTGAGACAGGGTCTCACTTTGTGGTTCAGGTTGGCCCTGAGCTCACTATGTAGCCCAGACAAGCCTCAAACTCAGCAATCCTCCTGCCTTTGCCTCCCGAGTGCTGGGATGACAGGTGTGAGCCACCACGCCCGGCTATATCGCAATTTTTTATATCTCACTTGGAACCTTAAATATCCAAAAACAAAGCCCGGTGAAAACCTTAAAAATGACCAAAACTTGTGATGTAGTATCTTTTTTTCACATTATACTTTTGTTAATTATTTTTTATGATAACAGCTACAATTTCACCAGTAGCAGCTTTACACTCTGCAAAAAACATTTTGCTTTTTTTTTTTTTTTGCTTTTCAGAACACTACAAGTTTGTATATCAACAATAAAAATTTGTATGTCTTTAAAAACATGGCCTAACCTGAAAAAAAAGATTTTCACTTTGTGTTCTACAAAAATCTAAAAAAAGATGTTGAGTTTTTAAAGTCTGGTTTGAAGATCAAAAGGTCTTCAATGTCAAAGAAAAGTAAAAAATTAAAAATCCCAGTAATATTTGCAAGGAATTTATAAGGAATTAAATGCACCGTTTTTAAATTCTATCTCTTGCAGTCGTCTAAACTCATAGAATCTTGTCCAATGTCATGGACAATAAGGGAGAAACATGTGAAACTAGAAAGATAACTATCAGACAAACAGATATGGAGAAAAATGATAGATGTGACTGTAAGTCCCTCAAAAGATAGTCATAAAGCGATCTGCCTTCTGGAAGTATTTGTGTCTCTGTCACTCCGCGCTGACTCTCGTCACGAGGTGTTTCTGTGTCGCGCTTGCTCACACAGTCCTGGAAGCGCGTGAGTCCGCGGCGCACAGGCCCTCGAGTGCGAAGCCACGTCGCCCTGCAGTGTGGGGACCTCACCTCTGCCCTCCTGGCTGCGTGTGGCAGCAGACGCCTGCACAGGTGACACTGACCCGCACACTGACAGGCGCCCCAGAAAAGCGGTCGGGACAGGGCAGGCAGCTGGGCAGCAGCGCGCCCCCTGCTTCCAGAGACCCCAGGATGTGGTGAGAGGGGGTGGGACGGGGGTCACTCCTGGAACCCCAGCTCAGACCTAGCGTCTCTGCTGCCTCGGGCAGGCCGTCCGCTTTCAGCCGGCCCCTACCGAAGCCCCTCCTGCTAACCCAGCCCGGAGCGGGTCTGCGGTCCGCAGCTGCGGGCCCGAGTGCCCTGCCCCTTCCACAGCGCACGCTCAGGAGAGCGCAGCGAGCAAATCAAAATCAAGCAGAATATTTTCCCTGCACAGTTGCTATGTATTTTCACCAGCTTTGAAAAAAATCAAATATTATAATCATGATTTGAAAAAATCAGACCACTAGTAATCATATCATCAGTCATCGCATCTGCTAGTAAGGGATCCTTGGGCCTTGAACATGACGAGCTGTACCCTCGATGGGGCGGCCTGGAGCCCAGGCTCCGGCCGAAGACGACGCAGCGGGTCCTCCCTCGTTCGCTGCCGCCTGCCGCCGCCAGCCCTTCCGTCCCCGTCCCCGTGTGTCCCTGTGCCTCTCTGGGGATTCTAAAGTCCCTCCAAAGCCAGAGAACACTATGGCATGACTTAAAGGGCAAGACGACTGGGAAGGAAATGCTGCTTAAAGAAAGCAAGCAGCCGTTTCACTCCTTTTGCCGTCGAGGCCGAACAGCTCCTTGGTTCAGGACATCCACAGCCGGCTCCTACAGCTGCCCCTGAAATGATGCAACTGCCTTTTTTCTTTGAAGTGAGAGTTGGCATTGGACCGGGTCCAGGCGCTTGTGAAATCCCTTCCTCCCGCACACTTCCTCCGCGCTCCCCGCTGACCACATCCCGAGGGCCCGCGCGTCGGCCTCCAGCTCTCTGCCACCACCACCGCGGCCTCAGCACCCCAGGCCGCAGGGCGGCGAGTGCCCCGAGAGGCGGGGCGGGCATGCCCACCGGCTCAGGCTGGAGGGCGGCCTGCTGCAGGCCCGACCCCGCCGGAGTTCCCGGGACCGGAAGTGAGGGCGGACGGTGCTCACAGGGCCCTGGTCCTGGGCGCGGAGCCGCACGGCCGAGCGTGGGCTCCTCACGCAGAGGACACCTGCTGCCCACACAGCCCCCCCGACCTTGGCAGGGCCGGCTCAGGGCCCATCGCTGGCTCCTCCGACGGGCATGCAAATTTAGCTACGGAAGGAGTCAAAACTGCCCCAAAGCTTCAGCTGCTTGCCGCCCAAGAACATCTATTTATTTTGGCTTAGTCATTAACAAAGCACCGATCGCTTTGAGGCCACGGACGACAGAAGTGGGACTACTTAAAAAAGGCTTCAGCTGCCTGCAAGGGCACACGCGTGTCAGTTAGTTACTAATTCAGAGAGCAGCACACAGGCCCCAGGGCCTCCCGACGGCAGGGCTGGCTCACAGGTATCCTAGGGCCAAGGGCTGCGATTGTGCAAAATTCTTAATGAGGCATGAAGTAGACGCTTCCTCTCCGAAGACTGACGCGGGCACTGCTCTCGCTGTGGGGTGGGAGCGAGGCCGGGATGGGCGGCGGTGTCTGCTACGCGACAGAGGGCACAGCAGACTTAGGGCAAAGCACAAGAAATTCCACAATGATCTGCAAAGCTCCTTCCCAGCAAGAGCAGCCACCGCCGGTGTTTCCAGGGCACAGCGCTGGCTGCATAGTTGTCACCCCCTCCCGGTACCTCTAGTATTTTTGAAGAAGCACAAAAATAAAGCTGTGTGTCTTCTCCCGTGAAATACAGTTCTCACAGAACAAGAAGGTAGCGCTTTCTGTGACGTTCCAAAGGACAATCGCCATCGAACTCCTGTGGCTGTTAAATGTCAAGTTACCTCTTTTCGATCTGCAGAGTTTATTTCCTATCGCACTGTGACACGGGGCCGCGGCCAGTTAACAGACGGAGACGAGGCAGCTCGGGCCCTCGGGGGCCTGGCGCGCCCAGAGAGGGACCGCAGCACGGGCAGCGAAAGCGGAGAGAGACGGGAAGCGTCGGGCGGGCGACTGTGCGGCGCGGAAGCGAGGCGCACGGAGGGCAGAAGGGACGGAGCCGGAGTCGTGGCGGCCCAGGCCCGTCTTCGCTACCCTTCGGACACCTCTCAGTTTTCTGTTTCAATGAGTAACCACCAAAAGTGAGGTTTTAGCTTTTCTCTGGGCCTGAAACCAAAGATCACCCTTAAAATGAGACACAGACACGAACTTGGAGAGCAGGGCTCCGATTCTGATGGCAAGTCGAGAAAAGAGATCAAACTCTCTCTTGTTTCAAGTGTAATTTCTAAAACTCACCACTGTTTTCTTTCTCAGACATCATAAATACGGGTCTCATGAAGAACCCGACCGAAAATCTGCTTTTTGAAAGGAGGGTCCTTCAGGCCAGCGCCCCGCCCTGCACCGCTAGGCGGAAGCAGCTACACAGGAAGCACGTCTGGACTCAAGCCACGCGGAGGGCAGGAGGCCCGTGTGCTGAGCTCCGCGCAGCCGAGCGGGGTGCTCCCGCGCACGCGGAGTGGAGCTGGGGTGACGGAGCCAGAAGTGGGAGGCGGGGCAGAGGCGCAGGGAAGGTGGGAAACCTGCAGACGCCCCGTAGGCAGCACAACGTGGAGGGCACTGTCGGAGCCCCCGCAGCGCCAGACAGCATGGGCGACCCCAAGGGGCCCCTCCTGAGGTGGTAGCTTTGTCACCATCTTAGGAGACGTGGGGACGCCGCGCAGATCTTGCAACACACACGTACACAGCTCCTCCTGCCCGTCGATCTTAACTGCCCATGTGCAGCTGGCCCTGTCAAGAGCTAATTACATCACAGCCCCCAAAAAACGGATCTCACGAAAGAACAATAAAATTAAAACAAACTTTAAACCCAGAGCTTCACCAATCACCCCCTGACCGCTATTTTTCCTGGCTCTGTGAGTGTGACCATGAGACATGCTTATAGAACCCTTGTGGGGTGTGAACTCGGGAGACAGGACTCTCGAAGGTCCCCGAGCCAAGAGCCAGTGAGGGCCGTCCCGAAGGTGCTCTGTCTGATGCACACGGGGGCCGTCTCAGGCCCTTCTCACACGCGCCGCCCGTGAAAGGAAGCCTCTGTTCGGAGAAGACATACAGAAATGGCAGCTCTACCTGTGTGTGTGGATGGAGGCCAAACCCTTGCCTGGCCCGCGCATTTGATTGACACTTCTCAACAATTTGCACACAGGGCGGGAGGGTTAGCTCAGTGGTTCCGGCGCCTGCCTCGCAAGCGTAAGGACCTGAGTTCGATCCCCGGTTATCACATATAATGCTGGGCGTGGTGGCTCACGCCTGTAATCCCAGCACTCGGGAGGCAGAGACGGGAGGATTGCTGAGTTCAAGGCTTGCCTGGGCACCATAGTGAGCTCAGGGCCAGCCTGAACTACAAAGCAAGACCCTGTTTCCAAAAAGCAAAAAAAAAAAAAAAAAAAAAAGAATTTGCACACAGACCACATAATATTTGTAGACAACACGCCATGTGAAAGAGAAAAAGCAGAAGTCAATTCTACATCTCTAGGAAGATGACACCTAGAAAACTTCTTGTAGGCCTATGAATTAGGCTAAAGTCAGCATAAAAAATAAAACCAGATGAAGTCTGAGGAGGAGACTCATGGCAAAGTCTCCTCCTATTGGTTCAGGAGCAATGAAGAAATTACAGTAAAAAATACCACCGAAGAGAGCCGAGGTGCCCTGGGTATGCCACATACTCAGGCTTTAAATCTGGATTCTAAACCGAAGAGGCATTTTCTTGAAGTGCCCATCTGTCACTGATTCTTCTTGCATGCTAAATTTAGGCAGCACTGCTACAAATAACAACTTCCAAAAACCCTGTGGTCCTCGCTGGGCCGGGTGGGGGTGGGGGGCGCCGCGTGCAGAGACAAGATTTAGCCCTGCGTTCAGTTCTGTGAGGCAGGATGCAAATGAGAACCTCCCACACCTGCTGGCTTCTTTCAGGTGAGTCAAAAATTGACACACATCTGACCCGCGGGGCCAACAGATAAGGACACACATGCTGACTTCTGTCCAGGATATTTCAGCGAGGGCCGGAGCAGCCATCGGCACATGGAGCTCCTTTGCTCCTCATGGGTGGGGGTGTCGGGAGGGGAGGGAGCTGGGCCTGAGGACCCCTGAGGTACAGCTGTGACTCAGGACAAACCAAGCCTATCTCCTTTTTTTTTTTTTTTTTTTTTTTTTGGAGACAGGCTCTCGCTTTGTAGTTCAGGTTGGCTCTGGGCACACTACGTAGTCCAGGCAAGCCTCGAACTCAGCAATCCTCCTGTCTCTGCCTCCCGAGTGCTGGGATTACAGGCGTGAGCCACCATGCCTGGCGGCTATCTCTTTTTTTACTTAAAAATTTTGCCATTAAATTAATTGGGGGCCGGGAATTTAGTTCAAATGGTACCAAACCTACCTTGGAAGCACGAGGGCCCGAGTTTGATCCCCGATACCACAAAACAAACAAACAAACAAAAAACCCTAAAACATTATAGTGAATCGGTGCATTTTTAGGCATACATTACGATCACATTCATCATTGAGAATATATATCTACACATGATATATCTTGGCTTAGTTTTTCCTCCATTCCCCCATCCTCCCTTCCACCCCTCTCTATAAAAACCTTGTTTCCATTTTTTCCTTCTTTTCTCATATTTTCCATTGCCTTATTTCCTTCCCCCCATCCTCCCTTGGACCTTTTCTTTTGGACATTATCTTCCTATTTTATATTATCTATTATACATTTTGGTCCTCATTTATAGTTTCTCACACAGAAAAGCTATTCAGTATTTACATTTGTGTCCTATTTATTTTACTTAAGAGGATGGCCTCAGTGAGTATCCATTTAGTTATAAATGTCTCTAGTTTATCACTCTTTATGGCTAAGTAGAACTCCATTTATACTAAACACACACACACACACACACACACACACACACACACACACACACCTTCTTTATCCAGTCACAAGTTGATGGTTCTTTGGGCTGTTCCAAGATTTAGCTATCACAAACTGTGCCACATTTATCAAACGGTTGCACATACATCACTGTGGGATGATGCTTTGGATTCTTTTGGAAAGATACCCAGGAGGGAAACAGCAGGGCCAAATGAGAACTTCAATCCTTTTTTTGAGGAATCTCCACCCACACTGTCTTCCACAGTGGTTGCAACAGTCTATATTCCCACCAACAGTGGGAAAGAGCTCCTTTCTCCCCACAGCCCCCAGCATCTGTTGTTGGTTGATTTCATGACAGCAGCCATTCCTTGTGGAGTGAGGCGGAATCTCAGTGTTTTCATTTGCATTACTCAAATGACCAGTGATGTTGAACATTTTTTCACATGTGTATTTGCTACTTCTACTTCATCTGAGAAATGTCTATTCATTTCAGAAGCACACTTTTGGAGTTGGTCTTTAAATTTAGGAGAGGTCTGATTTTTCTAAGTTTCTCATATATTCTAGATAGCAGTCTTTTGTCTGAGGAACAGCTGGTAAAATTTTTTTCTCACATTGTGGGTTGTCTCTTTGTCTCTGTGCAAAAGCTTTTCAATAAGCTGGGATACCAGTTGATTCTTTCTGCCAGTTCCCATGCTGATGACATTTTTGTTTATAAAGTCTTCTTCTATGCCTAGGTCTTCAAAGGTTCTACTTAGCCTATCTTCCAGCAGGGTTAGTGTTTGTTTTAATATTTAGATCTTTGATCATTTCAACTTGCGTTTTGTGCATAGTGATCAAGTTTTAATCTTTGCTAAGTTGAAACCCAGTTTTTCCAGCACCATTTATTATAGAGGCTATCTTTCCACCACTGAGGGGATTTGGATCCTTTGTCAATGATGAGGTGGCTAAGCACGTCTGGAGTTGTTTCTGCAGCTTCTAATTGGTTCCACTGTGTCTTTGCCATTACCATGCTGTTTTTATCACAGTGGCTTTGCAGTATAGTTTCAGGTTGGGGATTGTGATACTCCTGACTTGTCTTTGTTGCCTAGATTTGCTTTTGCTATTCTGGGTCTCTTCTGGTTCCAGATGAAGTTTTGGATTGTTTTCTCTAGTTCTGTGAAGTATGCTGTTGGGATTTCAATCAGGATTGCCCTGAATCTATATAACAGTTTTGAAAATATGGCTGTTTCCTCTCTATTGGTTCTTTCTACCCAGGAACAAGGGATGCCTTTCCATCTCATGATATCCTCTTCAGTTTCTTTTTTAAAAAGCATTGTAATTTCTAGAGTAGATATTCTTCTTTTCTTAGATTCCTAGATACTTCATTTTTGGGGTGCTATTGTGAAAGGAATTGTTTCTACAGTTTCTGTCTCAGGAGGTCTGGTTTCCTACACAGAAGTCTCCTGACCTTTGAGGGCTGACCCTGCATCCTGCTACTCCACTGAATCTGGCGGGCAGTCAGACTAAGGCGAGCAGTCTTTTGGCTGAGTTTTGGGGATCTTTTTATAGAGAGTATCATGTCATCAGCAAATAGCGACAGCTTAACTTCTTCCTTCCTTACCTTTCTTTCATTCCTTTCTCTTGCCTAGTTGCTGTGGCTAATGTTTCCAGAACTACATTGAGCAGCACTGATGACCACAGACCAAGCCAAGGCTTTCTGCAGTGTTGTCTGATGCAAGTTAATGCCAAAGCACCACTCAGAGACTGACTCGCATGAATGTGAACTCGGCTTCGGATCCACAGATGTCACCACGCGCGGCTCGAGCGCTCCCGTGGAGAGACAGCTGTCCACAGACCCTTCCTCACCCCCGTCTGCTGGCGGCTGGCCGGACAGGCGGCTCACAACGGTCTCCAGCGCCCACGCCAGCATCGCCTGCCTCTGCCCCTCCCCGGGAGGAGTCCCCGGAGGAGGCGTCTGCACCAGGCTCTGGGTCACTCTGCTCGTCTGAGTGGCTCCTCCACTCCAGCCCGCACAGTGCGGGGCAATCTGTGCGCAGACGCTCACGGGCTGCCCGGCAGCCGCCTCCCAAGCAGCTCTTCTGCTCCGGCTTCAGCTGTGGCTGATGCCCGGGGGCAGGAGGCCTCGAGGGCCGTCTCGCTTCCGCTGGGTGTGTGGCTCCCTGAGAGACCTGCATTCCAGCCCCAGAGATAAACAACAGAACAGAAAAGAAAGGAAAAGAAAAGAAAATCACGTATGGAAAGAAAGAGGTCCTGGCGTGGACTTCAGTGTCTGGCTGGCAGACGGTCAGCTCCCTGGGCACGATGCACGCCCTGTGGTCGCCCACGGGGCAGCGGGCAGGAGGGGCCCCTGCGCTGCTGCCTGACCAAGGCCGAAAGCTGGCATCGGCCCTGGTGTGGTGAGGCCTGCAGGGGTGTGCGAACCTCTCCGCCCGAGCCCAGGGCCAGACAGTGCCCCCGAGCCTCAGCCGGGCTCCGGCCGCCCCAGGCCGGCCACGCAGTGGCTGCCGGACTCCGCTCTCCCGTGGCCCACACGGGATGATGAAACCCGAGAGGTGCTCTCGCTTCATTCTCGGAATTTTAAATAAAGTCGGCCACTTCCCTCGCAGGTGCGGCCAGACACGGGCCCACCTGTGTCGCCTGCCAGCTGATGAATTATTCAGAGCACCTGAAACAGAAGATTTGCTTAAACCAGTGTGGCTACATTTAAATCACTATTTTTCTTACAGCTAAAAACAACAGTGGTGCTCATGAAGATTTTAACTCTGCTTTGGCTCTTAACCTACGAGCACCTTCCCCTCCCAGTGAAACTCCTGCCTGCAGCCTCAGGGCCTCTCAGAAAAGGCCTGTCGATCGGGACCCTGTCTGGTCCCGCTCCATCCCCACAAAGCTGCAGCTCCCGCAAGGCTGCAGGCCCAGGCTTTCACTCCGGCTGCCCCAGCCTGGGAGGAGGCAGAGCTGGGCAGGGTGCAGCAGGGAGAGGGCATCTGCCTCTTCGGGACCTCGTCAGGACCCCGGCCTGCAGCTGGGGACACGCTGGCCCTGTAGATCTGCTCCTGGGGTTGTTCCCATGGGATGGATGCGTGTTCCTCTTTTAAACTCCTTCACAAAACCACACTCCCTATTAAAACCTGTCTCATGACTTTAATGTCTGCCTTTGGCACCTAAAGCAATGAGAAGCGAGGAGTTCTCCTTGATCAAAGGCCAAGAAAGCCGAGACTCAGCATAGTTGAAATACAATACAAATGGGGCACCTGGGCCGGGTACGCGGTGCCAGTCCCTGCAGAAAGCCCCGGCTCCCTGCAGCAGAGCGGAGCAGAGCCACTGCACAGTGGGCTTAGCAGAATGACAGGAACCTGCCTCGAGGTGGGCAGCGGGGACTCACGAGCGCCCACTGTGACACGAACACACATGCCAGTGGCTCCTGGTCACGCTAGTGTAGCGTGTGTTCTTATGTGGATTCAGTCGGTCCCAGTGGCTTGGCTACATACGTGCCCTGGGGATGTTCCCATCCTCACCCAGCTCAGCCCTCTCTCCTGGACCTGCCTCTCTGTGCACTCCGGAGGGCGACCTGAGGCTAGCCCCGGGGGCAGGCCCACGGGCACAGCTGCGTCTGGGCAGCATGCCATGCTGTGACTTCGGACACCAGCACTGCCCCACCTCTGATCACTACACAGCCCCTACGCATTCCCTCGGGTAAGTGGCTTTCTGTATTCTGAAGCTGTTCTATGAGGTGCCTACAGATTCATCACTATTGTAACTATGATTTTTTTCATTTTTATAAATGTAGTTTTCCTCTTCAGCCTCATTATTTTTCTTTTGCTTCAATTTATTGTTTTAAATAAAACTGTTGCTTTGCTCCTTCTTTTCAGTTTATATTTGCTATGGAATCTTTTCTCATGCATTCATTTTCAAAAGTTCTGTGTCGCTTTGTAGATTTTCAGGTCCAGTCTGATTCTTCTTTCTCTAGGAAAATCTCATTCCCCAGGGTCTCAGATTAAACTTTCCCATTACTAAGCAGGACCGGGACAAGCAGTTCTCAAGGGCTGCTGGGTTTCCCATCCCCCTCACTCCATTTCCAAATTAACGTGCTGGAAAAGCAATCTGATCATGTCACCTGGCAGTGGTTGGGGGAGTCCGGTGCCTGTGAGATAAAGCTCAGACTCTCCAGCTTAGCAAACGAGACCACTCCAGACCGCTCTGGCCGCTCACCCGTGTTCGGCTGCTGGGCCCTGCGCCTGTGCCAGGACAACCCTTCGCTCAGCCCCCTGGGTCCCGGGACACCTGATCGCTCCACTCAGCGTCCGCCACCTGCCCGTCACCACCTCGGAAGCCTCTGCCGTCAGGGAGCCTCGCTCTGACTGTCACTTTGGTGAAAGCTTGTTGGCGGCCGTTTCCTTCTGAGCGTCTTGGAGAGCTCGGCCTCTGCTGCTGCGAGGATGCATGTGTTCATCCACCCTTAACGCGGGAGCCCTTCTTCTTTTCCTTAGTGCTTATCCCCAGTCCCTAGCACAGCGCAGATGCTCAGCAAACACTTGCGGAACCTGGAGAGGACTCGATTTAGCCAAAGCAGCGGGGAATGGAGGCTGGAAGCCCTCTGCTCCCGCTGTGAACCTCCGGCTCCATCCCAGCACAGGTCGGCCTCCCCGGACTCTCCTCTGGCTCCAGGCCCCTCCCGGCCACGCCCTGAACGCCAGCCGCTCCCGGGTCTTCTCTCCCTCTCCCCTGCGTCCCACGGTCCTGGTCCTCCCCCCTGCAGCCTGGGGGATGGGACCGACAGAGTCCGCACCATCCGCGCCACAGACTCCTGCAGCCACAGACACGGGAGAGACGGGCCGCACACCGGCCTGAGGCCGCAGCTCAGAGGTCCTGTTAGGTCCCGCTGAGGCCCGGGAGGTCTGCGAGCCAGGCGAGCTCAGCCAGGAACACAGCGCTTGGCACACAGTGCTTAGTGAGGAGTCAGGAAAAGAGGGCCAAGAGGGGGCTGAGCAGGGCTGGGAGCCGGACTCGCAGGAACGAGCTCCGGAGCGCTCTACAGACGCCGGCAGCTCTGCGGAGAGGTAGACCCGAGGGTCACAGCCCTGCGGGGAGCCGCACAGAGGAGCCTGAGTGCCCTTCAGGGAGCCAGGCGGACAGATGCCTGCAGGGCTCCTTCTCTCAGCGACTCTAAAATGTCATTTCCTCCCCAGAATGACTCAGTACTAGGAAATCTTGAGCCCCCCCCCCCCGCCCCGCCCCAGTTTCTCCGGCTGGAATTCTGGTAGAGCCTGCCTTGCCCGAGAGCCGGTGGCAGAGGGCCGGCAGGGGGGAGGGGGTGCTCACAGACACTCGGCTGCCCACACACGAGGAACTCAGAACTTGATTCGAGAAAGAGCGATTACTAGACAGTTTTCGATACCCACCATAATCATTTCTATTTGAGTCATTTCTATTTAAGTCTAGGGTTGGCTTCAAACAAATCTGCCTTGACACATGAAAGCTGCTGCAAGCCTTCAGGACAGTGGGTACCACTGATTCTTGGGTGACATCAAAGAGATTTTCCTAGAGAAGTGAAAACAACTGAGGTTTTCTGGAAACAACGAGCAAGCGGAGACCCTTTCCAGGCCAAGCAGCAGCTTGTGTTCAGGGGCCCGGACCTCCCAGCAGCCTGATCGGACGCTGCTTCTGTGGGGCTAACAGACCACCGAGATCACCTGTGCTGGAGACACAGCCCAGGCCACAGAGGAAACCCCGTCCATCCAGTGCTTCCAGCTGTCTCACTGGGGACTCTGTGACACCAACCAAACTTTCTGTCCAATCAACCAAGCAGAAGAGAGCGCAGATGTGGAAGCGGCCTGTAGCATCCCAGACATGCCCGGGCTCTCTTCTCACTCTGAAGACTAAGAGGACGGGTGAAGGGGCTGAGCTCCTTGCTCTGTAGCTCACGGCCGTGGACTACAGGGACGCGGCAGTCTGACGTCAAGTATTACACGTGAATTCACGGGACCCAGCGACAGCAAACATAGAATCCTTCCGGTCAACCTCACATGTGATCCACCGGCCACTGTCACAGACACCAGCAGTGTGGTCACCCATCCACCCACCTTCCCTGTCTCCCTCTTCACTCTTCCTGCTGCAGATACAGGGAACAGAAAACACAGAGGACGGCGTGGAGAGTGTCTTCCCACCTCTCCTTCCATTCTGCTCCTCCCTTCAGAGAACAGCCGTTCTTGGGTACCTGGTGTGACCCTCGCACACACTGACCTGAACATTTGGGTCTTTACATGGGTACTGAGAGAAACTCATCACTGATCTAAAACATAAATGAGGTCAGTTGTGGCCTCTCCATTTGCTTGACATGTGGGAAGCTCAGGAAACTTTCGACCAAGAGAAATGGCGAGGTCCATGGCAGGGCCTCCCCGGGGTTCTCAGCCTCAGGGCCAGCTGTGCACAGATGCGGGGCCCAAGGACGGGCCTGTCTGCGCACACCAGCAGTCCAGGGACAATTCTTCATCAATAAAGGGTGTGTGCAGGCATTGGTGCAAACGCAGAAATAACAAAAAGTCTCACAGCCAGGCAAAGTGCCAACTACCAGTAACCTTCTCAAATTAAATTCCTGACACAGACACCTCAAAAAAAAGCTTTAATGGCAAAAAATAAAATAAAATAGAATCATCAGCAATAAATATTTGCCCATTAAAATCATCCTATTCTTTAAAATGCATATAAAGACTTCAATGGCTCCAAGTATAAAAACTATACTTAAAAGTAGAAAATACTCAACAGAATTATAAAGCTCATAAAGTCTACCTGGCACACATATAATACCCTGGCTAGCATACTTATATGGAAACTGCTTTCCCTCTACTGAATCCTGCAATACGCATCATTTCAAAATTAAAATTCTTTGTGTCAACAGCTGCAAAGTCATGGGAACACTTTTAAAATATTTCTGTTAATAGTGAAAAATAGTTTTGTTTCCTGCAGGTGCTCTGGTTAAATACACAAAATGAAAAATGAAACAGACTTTGAAATTTGTGCATTAGAAAGACAGAGTTCGGTTTCTTTTTTCAGGGGAAGAATGAGACTTTTCATTGCTCAATATTACTTCCTTCGCATCTACAAACAGATTCAGATTTCTGATTTGAAAAATCACCCATTTGGACAGAGGATTTCTACTCCTCTTAGATCCAGAGAGAATGGAAGGCACCGAAGGGACCTGGTCCTGGCCCCGAGATCAGAAAACACCTTTAGCATTTCTCTGCCCAAGTTCTTAGCATGGAAACAGATAACAGAGGAGTGTTTTTGCCCTGAAAACGACAGTGATCAGTCTGAGCCTCGTTCGTATTTTAAATCACAATATGTGGAAATATTGTTTCCCCACGGCACTGGCTCTGTGTGTCCCGAGTTCTGATGCCAAAGTCTGCTCTTGCAGGCTGCAGGTGGCGGGAGGAGCCCGTCCTGTGGAGTGAGGGTCCCCGGGCTGCAGCCCTCGCTCTGGCGCCACCCGAGCTGGTCACCCCGTCGAGGAGCTAAGACGGCATCATCTGCCTTGCTGGGCTCAGAATTCTCGGCACAGCTATGAGATTATGGCGTAGATTCCAGGCCGCACAGGAAGTCACATCTTAGCTCTCTCCCAGCTTTCTTTTGGCCACAATGGCACAAGCTAATATCCCTAATTCCTCGTCATCAGCAGAGGGCCCGCTAGACATGTGCTCCCTGCACATTCCTCCAGATCCACAGGCGGGAGACGGAGGACGGACCTTGCTTTCCATGGTGCCTCCTTGGAATGTTACATGCGGGAGCTCCGGCTCTTCTCTCCCTAAAACGTCATGACTGGGATATTTTTATGGAACAGCCAGAGCGTATTTCTTAATTGTGTACTAAGGGCTCCAACAGGGCAGAGCGGGATGAATTCACTGCTGCTGTCTCCAGCGAGCGTCCCTGTGCTTGGCACAAGGGGTTTCACTGCAGAGGACATCGCGACAAAACCTTGCCAACTGAAGTAAAGAAGAATAAAACCTTGCTCTGGCGATGGCTCTGGTAAGAGCACAAAAGGTCCACCCTTGCCAAAGCCGGTCCGGAGGTAGCTACCAAGCGCTGTGCTCGGAAGTACCAGCCATGCTGGCAGGGAGACATGCTGGGAAATCTCTGGCTCAGATCTGTCTCAACTCTCTCTCTGATTCTGGGGTCCACTCAACTCCCATGGATGCTACGGGGTCTTGGCAGGTCACAGCTTCCAACTTCAGGGGTTTTGCTCATCCGCTGACGGCATCAAGACAGGTGATTTCTGAGACACTGCTCTGACAGCTTTCTAGGTCAGACAGCAGGCGGCGGTGGGCTGGCATGTAGTGCCGTGGCGGGTATGAGGCCCCAGGTGTGACCCCAGCACCGAAAGAAACACATGGCAGCAGGCGTAGCGATGGAAAGAGAGCTCTCTGGACTCCAGACGCGGGTTTAGGGCTGACCTCAGGGACGGGAGGGCCCTTGGGGTTCTGCCATATTTCATTTTGGAAGATCGCACGCTCAGATCCTCTTCTGAAGAGTCATTATGGGTGCTTCTGTGGGCTGACTGAGAAATGGGAGGTCCCACAGCAGGTCCCTCCAGGGGTCCACAGGAGGCGAGTCTCGTCATGCCCACCGGACAGCACCAGAGACCCCGCCGCCCTAAAGCTCGAGGGGCAGAGCCCGGCCGCTCCGAGGGTCGAGGACAGCGGCTTCCATTCTTTTTCTCAGCCGGGCCCCCAGGGAGAGCACAAGCTGTGGCGAATGCTGCTTTGGGAACCCCACCGCCTCACAAATTACCCAGATGACGGGGAGGCCTATCTGACCCAACTAAAATCAAACAAGTTCCTTGGTTCCTTTCTGGCAAATCCCATAGCTGCCTAGTGAGAAAGAAGATTATCGACCTTCAGCAGGCCTTTCCTGGGGGTTGCTTTTGGCACAGTCTTTGATCAGGAATCGTGACAGATCACAGGTCACAACATCCAGACAGGATGCACAGCAGGCTCAACAGCAGTACAGTCTTCATTCTATCTAGAAAACGAGCACAGGGATATGGGAGGTGGTGCCATCTTCCTGGGCAACCTCGGGCGGCGGCAGGCCAGGCAGGGTATGTTCTCTGCCAGGCCGGAGCCTTGGCCCAACAGATCCACGAGCGCCGCCCTGGACCCCACCCCAATGCTCGCTGGGACCACGGGGACCCAGGGTCCACGGAACATGACTCCCGTGATGGCAGCGGGTGGTGGCACACCTAGACAAGCTAGTCCTTGCTCAGAGACAACAAATACGTGTCAGTACTGAGAAGCTTTTGAACCTTTATCCACTCACCATGACTAAGATTTCCAGAGGATCCTATGGTATGCTCGGTTCCTTAAACTTAGTTTTTCCCAAAGCATCATATCCTACGCCTGCTGCTTTGCAGCCTATCCTCTAACGGTCCTCAAACCCCAATCTCTGCCCTCAGTTCTAGAAACCACACTCACCGTGACCGTACTTGCTTGCTTAGCCTTCCTCGTGAAAGATGCGGACTCAAAGATCCTGAAAGCGCTTGGTAACTGAGGCTAAGTGGCGCAGCACATCACGCCCGCTCAGGTGTCCCTTGGCAAGGAAGCACCCACAACGTGGTGCCCAGTCCTGGCTTCCTGGCAGCTGGGCTTCCGGAACTGCTGTCCGCATGGAGCAGGACGAAAGCCTTTGGGTCTGGGCTGTGTCCGCCTCTCCAAACTGCCCAGAGCACTCAGGGCCCCTCGATAAGCAGGCTCGGTTTTGAAGAGCTCAACACGTGAAGGGATCCTGCCTTTCCTTCGGCTGCCCCTCATTCCTCCACCCGCAACGGGAGCTGCTCCGCGGTCAGGGCGCCAGCTCGCCCCTGAGCCCCGCACACAGCGGCCTCGAGGTCTGCTGCCCTCCACGGACAAAGCCAGCACTGCGCGGAGCCACTGAATAATCAAAGTCACACGGGGCTTCCCTGCTGGCTCCAAACAGGTAACTTCCCGGACTCATCTCGAGCTGGCTGAGGCCACAGTTTCTACAGCTGAATCTGAAATTGCCGACAGCAAAGGCCAAGCGAAGCCCTGATATTTCTAGGACTCCAGAAATTTAGTGACCTCAGATGCACCAACTCACATAGTGTATCTTCTGCTGCCTCTGCTTCTCCCAGATATGTAGTCACGGAAGTTACTGTTTAAAAACATTTATAAGACTCCATTCATAAATTACCTGTGCAGTTAAAAGGAGTAAAATAGGAGGAACCACTTTAAACTATGCTACGCTATAAAACTGTCACCCCACTCTTACCAGACACGGATCTCACGGAGAGGCTTCTTTTCCAGCAGAGGGAATAAGACCACCCCGGACCCCGGCGGGCGTCTCCGGACACAGGCCACCGCGGGGCAGTCTCCTCCCTGGCCTGTCCTTCCTCCCCGCTCCCTCCCTCCCTCGGCTCGCCCTTGCTCTTCGGCCCTTTCCGTCTTCCCTCTCTCCTTTTCTCTTTCTCTCTCTCCCTCTTCCTGACCCTCTCCTTTTCAAGGCAGAATTTAGCCTTATTTAGGGAAGAACAACAAAAAATACACAGAGGGGAGCATAGTGTGTCCCCAGCCTGAGGCTCGAAGTGAACCCTGGGCTCTGCGCCTGGGCCACGGTGCCCGCTGCTGTGCGCACTGGCGCGGCTTCCTGGGGTGAGAGGGCGGAAGGGCACAGCGAGACGGTACCGTCCTCCTCGCTAACATCCACACGGGACGGAGGCCGCGGTACAAACACACTTAGGCCGTGTTTACACACGACAGTGTGCCCGCCAACAGGATGGGCTGTGAGGTCGCCAGGCTGCCTGCTGTGTAGGGTACAAGAGCCTCCTATGTAATTTATTAAAATAAAGGAAACCTCAGGCCTCATTTTGTGATTCTAGAGGAAGTCAGTCATGACCAATTTTGCAGTTTAACTTGGCTACAACTTGGTTACACCATAAACTATCACTAATAGATTAAAAAAAGAGTAGCTATTTTCAAAGGTACAACTGGACTTTTAATAAAATAAATGTCCTGTTGTTTCCTCTAAAATCATGCCGTGATATAAATTCTAGGCCCTTAGCAAAAAAAAACCTATGAGCTAAAATAACAGGAAGAAGTATGAGTTCCCTGTATTACTTATACTATAAATGAAATCATTTATTTGTCTACATTCTCTTGTATTTTTGCTTATTTTATACTAATTAAATAGGCCCACTCTAGGGGGTAAAGAAAATAAGTAAATGTAAAATAAAAAATATTTCTACTCTTGACTAATCCAAATTTAAATGCAAACAGCTTGAACCAGGATTATTGCTTTCAGAACAAGGCACCCCTCCCTTTCCAACACCCCACCCTAGAATAGAAAAACACACACATTACAACCACACATGCCTTGTTTTCTAAAAAGAGGTAACTTGGGCCGTGTCAAGGTTAATGGACAGAAATAGATTTCACTCCTGGCCAACGGCTCAAACCGTCCATCAGGTTAAAATTGACGATGTTTTTGGAATTAGTGTACAAGCAGACACACCCTGTTTACACTAAAAACCTAAAGAAAACAAAATAGCAGCTTCTACACTGACAGTCTCTGTCCCAAGGCCTGTCCTGGGTTCATCAGGGACACTTTATCTGTCCTTGCCTTTTAGTCCTGGATGCAATGGGCAGATATTTGATCTTACATGGAAAAAAAAGTCAGGAAAGGAGCAGTCTAAATTCTTCAGGACTCTAAGGCCAAAAATAAATCTGAAAGAATGAGAATAGCTTCTTTTTTCTTTTCTTCATTGCTGGGGATTGAACGCAGGGCCTTGCACAGGCTGGGCAAGAACTGGACCCCTGAGCTACACCCTCAGCCTTCAAAATAGGTGTCCCGTGTCCTTCAAATCCAGAAGGAAATGAGACACCAGTTTTGTCTTCCGCAGTTGGCCAAGGAAGCCAAAGTAAGCAAGACAGCAGAGGCCAACAACACCCCCTCCCGCCAGGCTTCGGGCACGACATAAACACAGAGATGGCCTGAGCTCAGATGGACACCACCAGCGCCCACAGGGCACACGGCTCTCAGAGATCAGCGCAGCCTTCGTGACGCTCACATGCACTCCTGTGGAAGACAAAGAACACACACGCACACACGCACATACACGCGCACGCACACACGCGACTCTCTCTTACCTCCAACATGGGCCTGGCACTATCATGGACAGACAGAATGTGTGTCACCTTGTTCTTGCTCAACTGTTCCACATCTCTGGCATCTGTCATTGAAGACAGGGATGGACATTTTAATATTTTCTGTGAAGTGATTATGCCCAAAGTCTCCGCAGGAAACAATACAACACGACTTGTAGAATTTTCTCTTGAATTTCCACAACTGACCATACCCAGAGCAATCTAGATCTGAGGAATTCAATGCTACTGCTTTTCTGTATTTTGACTAAATTCACTTCAGATTGCTACATCTTCTCATCTGAAGTGTTACTCCAAATGTAAACTGAACTTAGATTAATAAACATTGTAATCATGATGACTGCTTCTCAAAGACAAGGTCAGAGTGAGGCTATTATGTGAGCTACAGATCCTCAGGCTAGTCTTTTTACACAAGACACATAAAAACAAACATATATGAAATTTTTGTTAAAAAGTTATCTCTTTGTGCTTGGTAATCTAAATTGAAAAATAAATACAAAGGATCTGCTCACTATAAGAGACAGAAAAGCCTGACAGGTATTTCTTTACTGTGATATCAAAAAAGGAACAGGGACAGGAGTGAACTGAGGTAGGACTATGGATTATATGGCTACATTACTCCAGAAAAAAGGGAAAAAGGAACCTTTTTTGAAATTTCAAGCGTGATCACCCCGTTATCAGCTGATTAAAGTGATATCACGGTTTATTCCCTTCCACTGGCCCTAACTGTATAAAAAAGACAGAATGACATGACCCTGAGTGGGAACTCCCTGGTGGTGGTCTATACACCAGGGGCTCAGGGTAGGTGTGGTCAGCTCTCCTGCTGGACCACCTCTTCAAAATGGTGCAGGGGAGGGCTGGGGATTTAGCTCAGTGGTTCCGGCACCTGCCTTGGAAGCGCAAGGTCCTGAGTTCGATCCCCGGTAACCACATACAATGCTGGGCGTGGAGACACACAGCCACCAACAATCAATACCACATACCACATGCCGGGCGTGGTGGCTCACGCCTGTCATCCCAGCACTCGGGAGGCAGAGGCAGGAGGATTGCTGAGTTCGAGGCTTGCCTGGGCTACATAGTGAGCTCAGGGCCAGCCTGAACTACAAAGCGAGACCCTGTCTCAAAAAAAAAAAAAAAACAAAGTGGCGCAGGGGAAACCAGACTGAAAGTCAATGGTTCATTACCGTGCTCCCAGCAAAAGTGAATGACATGGGGGAATCCTACGCTAAGCCAAGGAGAAAAGCAAGGACCAAGTGACAAATACAACATAAAGTCACAGTGTGAAAACACACAAGGACAGGGCTGCTGATGGAGCTCAGGGGCACTGTGCCTGCCTCGCAAGCATCGGGCTTGAGGGCAATCTCCAGCACCAGAAAAACACACCCGCAGGGACAGACGCACACGGCGGAGGGACTGGCTGCTGACACAGTGAGATGGAGTCACAGCGGCTTCGCTATTCTCCATGTGCCCAGTGCTAAGACGTAACACGCATGGAACTGGGGGAGGGGGTGTTAAAAAGTCAGTTCTTGAGTTTCAGTGTAGTTCCACGCCCTCACTAGAACTAAGGCATTTACGTTTCTAATAAGTCTTGGGGATGGAGCAGTCCTGGAAGACACTACTCTGAGTATTTATCAACAGCATGAAAACATCTGCAGGACGGCATGAAGATATCCGTCCGTCCGGAAAGCCGTCCCACTGTCCCAGCCTCTCAGGGTGGGTTCTGACACAGACAGCTGATGTCTGCGCCCAGGCTGAGCGTGCAGTCCCAGCCCCCACCCCCGCCCAGAGCCACAGTCCACGGGAGCTTTCCGTTAGTGGGTGCTCAGTTTAGATCTGAAACGTCCCCCCAGAGCCTGTGAGTGGACGGTGCTGTCCCCAGCTTGGCACTCTTTGCAACAGGTGGAAATTTTCAGAAACAGGGTCCGGTGGGAGGTTCCAGGTCACTGGAGTGGGACTGCATGGGAGGATGGGGCCGGCCCGTCCCCTGCTTCCTGGCCGCCGTGAGGGGAGCGGCGACCTCTGACGCACACACCCACCACGACGTGCTGCCTGCCCACGGGCACAGGAAGCTGGTCGGCACAGGGAGACGCCCACTCTGCGCCCACGCAGGCCTTTCCTGGCTTTCAGCCAACAGCCTCGTGCTTCTGTTGTAGCAGGGAAAGTGGCAAGCGCCACAGGAAGCAAACGCCGGAGCCTGGAGCCCGGAGGCGGCCAGGGGAGGTGGAGAAGGCTGGCGGGAGAGACTGGCGCTTCATCGCACTTGACCCTGTAATGTGCATTAGCACTGCTGCAGGGCATGACGACCACAGTCACTGCAGGGAGCTTCGACACGTACATAACGCATCTTCATTCCTACTCGAGTCTCCCCTACCTGCTCCATCTCACGGTCCTCTGCCCACCTGCGAAACACCTGTATCTCTCTTTCCTCATATCTGCCTTTTATTTTGTTCTTTAATTTACGTTGGGCTCTTTAAAATAATTTGGGCTTCTCACATAAGAAATTTGAACAATGAATATTTGTCTAAGTATATAGTTGGTCCCTCCATATCCCTGGGTTATGCATATAATGATTTCAACTGGACCGGAGATTTAGCTCAGCGGTTCCGGTGCCTGCCTGGCAAGCACAAGGTCCCTGGTTCGATCCCCATTAACCACATACAACAATACCTAGCGTAGTGGCTCACGCCCATCGGCAGTCAGTACCACATACCACAAATGCCGGGCTTGGTGGCTCAAGCCTGTCATCCCAGCACTCAGGAGGCAGAGGCAGGAGGATTGCTGAGTTTGACGCTTGCCTGGGCTCCATAGTGAGCTCAGGGCCAGCCTGAACTACAAAGCGAGACCCTGTCTCAAAAAACAAAATAAAACCAACCAACAAAACAAAAAGATTTCAACCAATCTTGGATAAAACAATGTTTGAAAAATAATTGTGTACCAGACACTCACAGACCTTTCCTTTGTCATCGCCCAAAACAACAAGTATACCGTGTACATACATAGCATTAGCACTACCTTGGTTTCCATAAATAATCTAAAGATGATCTAAAATCTAGAGGCGGAGTGCATCGAGATGCCGGAGACATGAACACGCACAGGTTCTGGCACCAAGGGGGGATCCGGACCCAACAGAAGACGCTAAATGACAATGACACTTTTTTCATCTTACAACCCCTTTATTGATATGTAATCACATGCCTTAAAATTCACTCTTCTGGGCCGGAGATTTAGCTCAGTGGTTCCAGCGCCTGCCTTGCAAGTGCAAGGTCTTGAGTTCCATCCTGGTAACCACATTCGATGCTGGGCATGGTGCCTCCTCACGCCCACCAGCAATCAATGCCACATACCACAGTGCCGGGCGTGGTGGCTCACGCCTGTCATTCCAGCACTCGGGGGGCAGAGACAGGAGGATTGCCGAGTTCGAGGCTTGTCTGGGCTGCATAGTGAGCTCAGGGCCAGCCTGAAGTGCAAGGCGAGATCCTGTCTCAAAAAAAAAAAAAAATTCACTCTTCTCACCATGTACCATCTGACGAGTTTGGTCCGTTCGCAGACCGGCCACCGCCAGCACTACAGTCTAACTTCAGAACATGTTCACCAATCTCTCAATATAATTTCTTGGCAGAATAAGGCTTTTAAAGTGGTTCTGGGCTGAAATGACCCACTCGATACCATGCACAAGCCAGTAGGCTGCCAGGCTCAGAGAAGAGGGAAGTGAGCCCCGGGCAGTGCTGCGTGCCCGCTGCTCTGCCCTTCCTCACAGCGCCCTCTGCTTGGGCACGGGGCAGAGGGATCACCCTGTCCTCAAGCCTGGGCACACCGAGCTCCGTACTTGGCACGCCAGCACCCTGCCTTCGCCCCCATGGCCACTGAACTGCCGAGTGCCCGGGGCACACGGCGCAGTGGCGACAGCTGTGCGCGCAGGGCCGGGCCTCATGGCCATCAGCACGTGTCCTCGCGCGTTTTACAGGGAGGAGAGTGAGGCACAAAGCATCTGCTGAGGCCAGTGCCACGTCAGAGCCTGGGCTCCAGCTGGGCAGAGCCGGCCGCAGGCCACGGTCCAGCCTGGTGGATGAGTCCACCTCGGGTCTGAACCCAGCACAAGCGACTCGGAGCGATGGAAGCCATCGCGCCTCAGACACCTCGGTTATGCAGACGGCACTCAATTAAGGGAAAGCAGAGCCAGCCTGAGAGCCGCCGGGAGCTCGCCAGGCTGGGCGCGGGGGTGGCCGAGTGTCGTGCGCCACCTGCATTGCCTGGGAAGGGCTTGCCGCAGCCTGTTCCCAGTGGCGCAGGTCCTGGGAGCCCGTTAGGGACCGTGTCCTGCCGTCTACGAGATTATCTCGGATGTGGTGAGAGAGAAGGTTCTCTGGAGAGCCGGCCGCGAGACAGCCCCCACCGGCGTGGCACCTTCCCTATGCGCCTTCCTCGTCCACCAGAAGCCCAGCCAGGAGCCTGCTGTCACGGGACGGGTCCTCTGGAATGATGAGCTAAATGAGCGTCTCTATATTCGGCTTCAGGCACTTTGTGACAGCAACAGGAAATGAACAAATACATGGTCATTAGATCATCGTTATTATTATCTCAGTCAGGTGACGTCTCGAGGCTGAAGCGTGGGCTCCACTTGCATCAGCTTGGAACGTTCTCAAGTCCACACTTCCTGAGAAGACTCTTGAACCCAGCTCTCCTGCACCAACATCCGGTGGGCGGCCCCTGGCTTGCAGGGGTGCAGCCCTCTTAGGTGCCCTCAGACGTGTGGGCGGCTGTTCATCCGTGCAGGAGCCAGCGTGCCCATCTCAATGGCAGACGCAGGACGGAGGGTCCACGATGTCACGTGTGCACATGAGGCCTGAGCTGGTCCCCAGGCTTCCAGGGTAGTGGGAAGGTTTTAAGTGGCGAGGGCTCCCCGCCCGCGACACCGACCCGAGCCCCGGTCACCGTGCGCAGCTGTGAGCCCCGTGCTCCGGGCCCAGGGGCCACCCCCTCTTCTTCCCCCGCCCGGTCACGGGCTGCTGGGTTCAGTCCAGGGCAGTCCAGGGCACTGCGGCCTCGAAGCATCGGACTCCGTTCAGAAGCGGGGTTTCTTTGCGGTGGAGAAATCAATCGCCAGAGGTTAGAAAGCCATTTGTGATTTGTGGCGACGTTGGAAAACAAGAGGAAGCTTCGAATGCTTGTATGGAGTCCCACCGGAAGGACAGATGCCAGGAGGGGGAGCCAAGGGGGAGGGGAGGCAGGAAGGGACAGGAGAAAGCAAAGGAGGGGCCGAGGGAGAGCAGGGCAGCGACAGGGAGGAGGGCAGCGGCCGTGCCCTGCTCCTGTGGCAGCCTGACCGTGGCTCAGCGAACCGGCCTCCTTTGCTGCGCAGTGACAAAGTGGGACGCTCGCTAAAGCCCAGGTGACCGCTGGCGCACGGTGGAGAGGGAGGCCGCCACAGGACTTGGACACCCCGGCACGAACCCGTCTCACAGACGGGCCCGCTCTGGCCTCGGGCCAGGTGCCGAGCCGCCGGGAGCTCACCGTGCTCACTTGGGCGCCGGACCCCACTTGCAAGACCAGGCGTCTGCAGGGCCCAGGGAGGGGCCTGCCGACGGCTCCTCCCTTGCCCAGCTCTGGCGTCCCAGACAGGCCGCTGGCCACACGTGGCGAGCGCCCGGGACACGCGCCCCTCAGGGACCCAGCACGGCGTGACCGCCAGCTCCCTGCCAGGGCTCAGTGCTGCCTCTCGGTTTCAGAGAAGCCTTGCGCCGGGAGCCGAACAGACGGTGAGTCAGTGAGCGAGCGCAGCGCCGCCTCGGACAGCAGCGGAACAACGCGCGAGCAGGACGAGCTCTCGGGTCTGAGGGAGGGAGGCTGTGGGCTGCCCGGCCCGTCCCAGGCGCTGCACCCACAGAGCGAGGCTCCGGGAACCGGGGGGGGGCCCCGTGCCGGTCAGCGCTGAGAAGGCACGCACCGGATTTGACACGGAAGGTTTCAAGTACAGCGAACCCTTGACATACAAATTCAATTCACTCCCGAGCACTGGTTGTAACTCAAGTCGGTCAGGGAAGGCTCAGGCTCCTCTCACAGCCTTCACAGCGTCTCCTGTGACAGGCAGCTCTCAGTGTCCTCGGAGAGACACTGGCCCAGGGTTTCTCCATGAACCCCACAAGGAAAGAGTCCTTGTAGATCGTTTTAAGGGTTAACTCTATATCTAAGACCACCTGGAAACGGAAGCAGCCAGCGCTCAGCTAATAATTCAAAATTTTGTTAGTTAAAACTAAAACTCCGGGGGTGACCCAAGTTGTTCGTATGTCAGGCTGGTCATTAAATTTTCCTAATGCTGTGTATGCATGTCCTCCTAAAAGAAGGTAGCTTTCTACAGGGCAGGGTAAAACTCACACACTGTTGGGAGAAGGATAGAATTTGCTCGCTATTTACATAAAGTGTAATTTGTAAACATACCTAGCAATTCTAAGAGCTTATCCTAAACTCTGTCCCCACACCTCAGGGAAGTAATAAGTCACTCTAAAATCTTTAGCGGTTAACTCTACCCTAAGGCACTGGGCCCACCGACCACAAGGCACGTCCTTCTTTCTCAGAATGAGAAAGCTCAGTTTGGGAACTCCAGAATTGTTTTAAACTGACAGCCTCGGGGGTCTTGCTCAGCATCCCTGGAGGCCAAGCACCGGCACTGGGGTGGAGGCTGGCAGGAGCGGGCACTGTGCGCCAGGCGGGAGTGGGCCAGCCTGGCTGCGCCATCCTCCTGAACCTGGCCTCACACACTCAGCCGGCAGCCCGAGAACAGGCGCGGCTTGGGCCCCGCTCGTGTCCGGCTTGGGTGGGAAGGAGGAAAACTAGACACAAGAGGTGGCACGAGCGGCACGCCCTGCCCAGCCTACGGCAGGCGGGACTTGTGCAGGGCCCCAGCTGCTCCTCCCACTGCGTGCCAGGGCGTGCCCCGGCGCAGGGCCTGGCTCCCTGGGTGAGGGGGAAGCTCCTGACACCGAGCAGCGGCAGGGAGGGGTGCGGGGACTTTCACAGCCTGGCTTCTGGACATTTAACATCAATAAAAAGAGCATGTACGCGGCACGTGAGCGCAGGGAGCTGCGCCTGTGGCCGCTCTCTACGGTAACAACAGTCCGGCAAGTGTGAGCTCAGGAGCCTGCGCACCTCAGTCGCACCTGTGACGGGCCGGGGGCTGCAGGGGCGGCCACACCCCCGCAGACACGCACGCGCAGGAGCCTGTGCCCTGCCTGTGCCCACGCGTGGGCCACCCAGGGGACCGTGCCAGGGGACCACCCTGTGGTGGGCGCAGCCGGGCGTTCCTCCAGCGTCGCACAGAAACCCAGTGGTTCTGTCCACACAATGGAGCCCTGCCGAGCCGCGACGGCCAGGAGGAGGCAGAACACCGGGCTCTGAGACGCGTCAGTCACAGAGGGACACAGGAAGGGGCGGGAGCAGCACGGCGGGACTCGGGAGGCGGAATCTCGGGAAGTGCGCGTGGCTGGGCGGTGTCCGGAGCTCTGAGCCCTGCCCAGGAACGGGCAGGAGGGACAGTGCCAGGTCAGCTGCGCTGTGTTCACCACAGTAACTGAGAGAGAGCACTCACCTTTGAAGCTGCCGACGTACAGGCCAGTCAGGATCTAGGAAAGAGACACAGGTGTGAGTACGGCAGACAAGCAGGAGGGCCTCCCTGGAGCACACGGCACAGCCTGGCACAGCCTCGGCGTGTCATGGCCACGCCGGGGCCCAGCACAACCCTGACAGAGGCCCGGGCCCAGCGCTCCTCCAGGGTCCTCGCCGCGGGGATGCTGTCCCGAGGGCTGGGGTCCCCATCAACACGCGGAGCGTGAGCCGGGGTGCTCTCAAAGCGCGGGCGCCCTGGCTCTGCGGCTGACGCCCGCCGTGCTGTGCCACGGGCAAGCTCAGAGGCCAAGTCTGCGGCCCCGCCCAGGAACACCATGGTGGGCAGTGCTGGGCTGTGCCTCTGCTGCACCCGGACACACCCCTCCCTCCCGGACGTCACCACGGACGCTGCTCCAGTCCGTTCCCACGCCCGGGCGGGGGCCCAGCCGGCTGTGCGCACAGCCCCTATGCCCTGCTGTCTCCTGGTCTGTAATGCCGTGCCCTCCCTGGCAAGCAGGGAGCAGCTGTGGTCCGGCTGCTCTTGCGCCGCCGACTGCTTCGGGCATCTTCCTGCGGCCCCTGTGGGCTGAGCCTCTGCAGGCCGGGAGCAACGGTCAGAGCGGCAGGGTCGGCCTCTGGGGCTCGGGGGACCGCAGGGCGGGGCACGTCGGGCAGGCGGGCACCTCTGGGGAGGCAGAGCCGCTGGCACTGTCGCCCTGCACATCAGCCAGAGCCCAGACGCGGAGGGGAGGCGGGGGAGGCCAGTCTGGGCCGACTCGCTGCCGGCAGGCGTCCGAGGTCACTCCGGGGGAGGGTGAAGCGGGGGCGGCCCGGTTACCGCCCCTCGGGCCCCAGGGTTCAAGCTGGGCGGTCCGGCGGTCAGAGCGGAGCTATCACTGCCCTTTGGAACGAGAGTCACGGTCCATCTCCTGCCCAGCAGCAGCTGCCGAGGCTCCGCCCCCTGGCGGCAGGGGCTGGACAACAGGAAGAGCACGTCTGTCCGGGACCAGAGCCCGCTCGGTCAGCAGGAGCCAGTGCTCACCGAGCTCTGTCGGGGGCGCACCGGGCCAGGGACTGGGCGAGGCTGCCCCGGCCTCGGGAGAATCCCAGGCGGGCAGGGTGGAGGCGGCCCGAGCACTTGTCAGGGTGACGGGAGGGGACGGGGCCCAGGGCACCGGGCAGATGAGAGGGAGGCTGGAGGGAGGGGCGGCGGGCAGCTGCAGGAGCCACTGACCCTGCAGTGAAACAGAACCAGGAGCCTGAGAGCGGACACACCGGTTAGGGAGATCTCAGCGCCATCTCAGCGCTATGGAAACGTTGTGCTAAAAAAGCCAAGGTGGGCGGGCCAGCGGCCCGCGATCCCGGCACCCTGGGAGGCCGAGGCAAGGAGACGCGAGCGTCAGCTCAGCCTGGGGAACTCAGCACCTGAGGGAGATCCCCGGAAATCAAAAACGTTAAAAAGGGTTCGGAAGACAGCTCCGCGCAAAGACCCTGGGTCAGGTCCTGTGCTGCAGTTAAGTAAAAAGCAAACGCCACGTTGTGCGTGCCAGAGTCTGAAGGGGGCGCCGCGGGAGGCGTGTCCGGGTGGCTCCACAGTGCGCCCGCAGACGCGGGTCCGCCCAGCCATCCTCCCTCCTGGCTTTCGTGCTCTGATCGCGGCGGGAGTGACTTGGATTCACCCTCTTTTTCAGTCAAAAGGGATTGCTTGGGGGAGAAATGACAGCCCATTCTTGCTTTTCTTGGTCTTTGTACTATGTCTCTATTAAGCACACTGATACGTGTTTTGAATTTTAAAAGTAAAGTGAGTGCTGGTGTTAGATCGCCGCGGTCCTCTGACGGCCAGTGCTGTGGCTGCCTGACCTCCGAGTCCGGCTGGGGGCTGTGCCCGGCCCAGGGCTTCCCGCTGGACTTGGACAGCCCTCGCCTCCTCCCCATCAGGGCTTCCTCCTGGGTGACGGCCCCGGCCGTGTCCCTCCCGCTCGGATTCCCGCCTCCAGCCCCACGGACAGGACACCTCACAGGCAGCACCGGCACCAGCAACAGCCACCCAATTTACTCTCTCAGAGCAAACTAATCTTCTAAAATCACATGTTTTAATGCTTTTGTACACATCATCCAGATTTAAAAATTTTTTACTAGGCCACGTTTTCAGTCCGTATCGCTTACATGCGTGATGGAGAGCTGGTGGAAGCACGTGACGCCTCCTAACTCTCTCTATTCTCCATCTCACGGTCCTTTTCCTTTCTGCGAAAAGTCTACCTCCCCGTTCCCTATCATGGCCATGTTATTGTGCTCTTTATTTACACTGCGGGTTTCTCGCGTAGATGGAGCCTGTTCAGACCTGCGCAGTAGTGCTCTGACTGAGCACCGCTCTGCCGCGGAGAGGGGGAAGGGAGCACTCCACAGGAAACCATCGTGCTAACCGAAGTAAAGCCGCAGCCTTCACCTTCTGGATCCAGCGCTCAGCGGCCACTCCTTCCTTTAGGACGGGGAGCCCAAAATGCGGAGAGGAAGGGGCCGAGGTCCCCACTTCCGGCCGGAGCTGCCCGGGGCCTCCACCTGGGGGCCCCGCCCCCACCTCCGGGGGCGCCGCGGGCTGTGCCCACGCCTCTGGCACACAGCTTGGGGGACAGTGAGACCCACGCCGTCACGCGGGAGGACGCCCCCCTCTGCGGTCTCCAGCCCCGTCGGGCAATGCTGACTCTCCAGGTCCCGGACCGCTAGTCCCACGACCGCCCTCCGAACAGTCTGTCTACACAGTGCCCGCTCCATGGTGCCCCTCCCCCCGGCACTGTCGGGAGTCACCGACCTCTGATGGCCCTTTCCTTTCTGCGCTCTGACGCCCGTTCCCAGGCCTGGAACCCGCCCTGCCTCCCCGCAGGGCCGCCTCGGACTCGGGCTGGCTGCGCCCAGGCCTCTGCTCAGCACCTCCCTTCTTCCGCAGCTCGCCCAGGGCATCAGCGCTGCCCCCGCCCTGCCTGGTACCGCCCCTGCCCCGTGATCCTCGCTGTCTGGACTTGTTTCCGGGACCCAGGACGCCCTCTCCACTGGGAAAGCCGGCTGCAGGACTCCAGCGTTAATCCTGCCAGGGCCCCAGGCAGCGTTCGGCGTGAAGCGCCCCTTGAACACCCCGCCCTAGCAGGCTCTCAGGGCCGGGCACACTGACGTCCTCCGCCCTGCTCACCCAGTGCCCCCTGCGACCTCTCCCCTTCCACGGCGCTGACCGAGGGCAATGACTCCCGTGGCCACGTGCAGATGGGGGTGGGGCCCACCTGTGGTTTCCTGGGAAACGGCCCCGGTTTGGAAAACCTTTGAAAAGTGAACAGGACACACTCGTGGCCTGCTATGCTTGGACCCCACCTGCCGCCCGCCTGACTTAGCCACTCCCCTTCCGGGGGGCTGGCTCTGGGGCCCAGAAGACATCGGACCCCCAGGTCCTTCTACAAGAAGGCATCGTGCTTGCAGGTAACCTGTGTGCCCCGCCATTCGCTTTAAATCATTTCTTGTCTTCTCGTAAAACCTCATGTAATAAGCTGCTGCATAAATAACTGCAACGCGGCACCGTGACGAAACAATGAAAAAGTCTGTAAATATTCGGTGTCCACATAACTGCCCCGGCCTGAACACAGTGTAGGGATGAGAAATGTGCCAAGGAGGTTCGCCGAGGTGCCGAGGACAGCAGGGCACCATCCGTGAGGGCACCACGCACGGCTCACCAGGCAGCGAGCGAACGTGCTCCGATCTGGAAGCCTGTGGGATTTCCCCCCGCACTTCCGACACTCCGAGGCGGGGCCCACGGGCCTGAGAGCTGGCTCCGCATGTTCTGAATGCGGCTGCTTCTCTAAGGGGTCGATGTCTCTCCAGCGCGAGGGAGGACCACGTGCCAGCACGGCGGGAGGACGTGGAGCACGGCCAGGAGGGCGCGAGCGGATGGGCGCTGCCTGCCGCGAGGGTGGCGGGTGCAGCGCTGCCAGCCCCGCCTGGCTGCGTCTGTGTGGGGCTCTGGGGGAGGCGGCCGGAGGCGGCGGCTTCCTGAGAACGGGAGGCCGGGCAGCTCCTGCATCAGAAATACTTCCAGGCCATGTGAGGAGAGCCCAGCGGTGGTGTCAGTCAACAGTCGGCTTCACCAGCCCGACCAGGAGAGTGAGCTTGACCTTAAAGGGCTGTAAATAGAAAGCGCACGGCTCACCTCTGGCTCTGCAGTCAGTTCTGATTCTCTTCCACGTAAGATCACAGAACAAGACTAAGGAAGGCTGCGTCCCAGCCGAAGAACTTCTAGGCCAATCGGCTCATAACCCAAACCTGGAACTCATCTCTGACCCATCCACCTTCCCAGTAGTGTTAGTCACCCCAACACGGGGGGGTAAATGCAATCGATGAGGTGATTTTCTGGCAGAAAGACACCTCAGAGAGGGCACGGGCGAGGAGGGGGCACTCGTGCGGGACCGACAAAGTGATTCAGGCACGGAGACTCCGAGTGTGTGCAACGAGCAGGAACAGGGAAATCTCTGCCACCGGTGGGTCAGGAAGCAAGGAGAGATCAGGGGAGAAACGACTTCCGGACACGTTACTGCTCCAAACACGCAGGCCCAAGTCAGACCCGGTTGTTCCAGACTCTGCGTCATCCTTTCCGCCCTCGCAGGCACGCCCTCCCTCCCGTTTTTAGGGAGGCCTCTCCAGACCAGCATACTCCCTGGCACCCTCTTTCCTACGATCCAGTTTTACCTTCCTCACCACATGTACATGGAGGGAAAAGAGATGCTGAACTGTCTTGTACTGCGACAAGGAAAACACCAAACCGTTCCAGAGCGCGCTGTCTCTGGGCTCCAAATGGCGCCTAAGTGTCACCCCATCTCTCAACACCACTTCCCTGAGAACCAAGACTCAGAGTTTTGGTAAGCCAAGCACACCATGCAGGGCACACCCATCTTGTTCCCTGTGGTGGTGTCTGAACCTGCCGGGGACCAGGCCTATGGAGACTGATCAGTGAATCAGCACAAACCACAGAACAACAAGTCTCTGACACTCTGCTGTCAAAAAGACCCTTGCTTTCCCTCACAAGACTGCCTGGGCGCAGCAAGGAAGACAGAGGCCTGCAGAAACACGTGGCATTACCTGGCAGACTCCCGGCTGTGGACGCTGCTGCTGAGCAACACCCACCCCAGCCAAGCCTGACAGAGCAGGACCCTGCCACCCAGGGCCCAGAGAGCCAAGCCTGACAGAGCAGGACCCTGCCACCCAGGGCCCAGAGAGCCAAGCCTGACAGAGCAGGACCCTGCCACCCAGGGCCCAGAGAGCCAAGCCTGACAGAGCAGGACCCTGCCATCCAGGGCCCAGAGAGCCAAACCCTCAGCTGCAAAAACATACCTGAGCCCACAGCAATGCTGCTTTGGATCTGAGGTGCCGTGGATCTGAGGACCCCACCAGGTAGAATAAAATGCAGTAAATGAATGAGGTGATTTCTGGCAGAAGGGTGCCTCAAGCGAAGTCACAGGGAAGGAGGGCGCCCTTGAGCTGGATAGATGGAAAAGTGATTCCAACCATAAGAGAGGAACTCCGGGCCACCTTTATTCTTCCCAGGGCAGAAAGGACTTTCCAAGTATCAAAGCCAGGGTCAATGGGGAAAAGTTCAGTGGATCCCCTGAAGGGTTGAATGTCACAAGACTTTCTTAATGTCATGTGGCCGTGCACTTGACCGGCTGTGCTATAAAGGGAAGGATCTGAGAATAACTGTCCCTTAACCATCTGTTCCGCCAATGGGAAATAAAAGTGTAGCGTCGACGCAGAGAACACTCTCAAGGGCTGGCGTGCAGGCGGAGGCCCAGGAGAGAGACGGCCCTGGCGGCCGCCGTCGACGGTGCACTGCCCCTGCTGAGGGCTCCCTGCAGTGCCCGGCACAGCGAGGCAGCGCGTCTGCACGTCCTCCTGTCCCAGCACAAGACCAAGCACTGCGCCTCGGCCACGGAGCTGTTCACTGGGCACGCGACGGTGGACAGGCCAACACAGCGGCGGCTGTTAGAGGCAGCCACGGCCCTGCTGCCACAGGTGGGGGCGGCCGCCAGATTCTGTCCTGGGCAGCGGTGCTCCCCTGTCAGGCCTCACATGCCCCTGGTTTATTTCCTAAACCATCTTCGCCATGGAGGACCAATTCACACGCGATGAGAAAAATGTCTCAGAAACTGCTGGACTCCTGCACTGCTTGTTATTCTTAGAACATCACACCTTTTTATGTGGAATTGCTCTTGGACAAGCACGTTTACGGTTAGCACCTGCCGCGGATTCTACAAGCCAATCATTATCTGTCCTTGTCTGTTTACAGCTGAGAAGACAGGAAGTCCCGTCCCTTTCCACTCTGCTACGCGACAGTCGGTGGAAATCCCGGCTGAGGCTCTAGCCACGCTGCAGCCTCCCGGACTTCAGGGCTCCCACGGTTCCTTCTGGACTCAGGCGACATCCTCACTCTGCCTGCGCTGAACGCTCGGTCCCGAGGTGGCTTTAAAGGCATCTACTTTCTCCCACTCTCTTTTTTTTTTTGAGACAGGGTCTCGCTTTTTTGTTTTGTTTTGTTTTTGTAGTTTGGGCTGGCTCTGAGCTCACTATGTAGCCCAGGTAAGCCTCACACTCAGCAATCCTCCTGCCTCTGCCTTCCGAGTGCTGGGATGACAGGCGTGAGCCACCACGCCCGGCACTGTGGTATGTGGTATTGATGGTTGGTGGGCGTGAGTTTCCACACCCAGCATTGTATGTGGTTCCCGGGCATCGAACTCAGGACCTTGCACTTGCGAGGCGGGCGCCAGAACCACTGAGCTAAACCTCTGGCCCTTTCTCCCACTCTCTTGAAATCACCTCTTTTAACCTTGGGAGCGTCTAGCCCTCCACCTGGTGTCTGAAACACATTTGCACACGTGCGCGCACACACACACACACACGTAGGAATACAGAATCCATACTGTCCAGTAAGTACCGTAACCTTTTGACAAGGTAAGCACTTAACATATGACCAGTCCCCAAGGGGATGTTATTTTAGTATAAAAATACAAACCAGATCTTGAAGATTTAGTAGAAAACAATGTAAATATTCCAAAGTATGTACGTATTAGTTACATATAGAAATGACAATGTTTTTAACATATCTAAATAAAATATATTATTACAATAAATGTCACCTGTTTCTACTTTTTAAACATAGCTACTAGAAAATTTTAAATTTACACACAAAGCCTGATTTATATTTCGGTTTGTTGGGGGTTTATTTGAGACAGGGTCTTGCTTTGTAGTTCAGGCTGACACTGAGCTCACTATGCAGCCCAGGCAAGCCTGGAACTCAGCAATCCGCCTGCCTCTGCCTCCTGAGTGCTGGGATGACAAGCATGAGCCACCACGCCCGGCACTGTAGTATGTGGTACTGATAGCTGGTGGGCGTGAGTCTCCACGCCCAGCATTGTATGTGGTTACCGGGATCGAACTCAGGACCTTGTGCCTGCCAGGCAGGCGCCAGAACCACTAAGCTAAATCTCCGGCCCCTGATTTGTATTTCTGTTGCACACGCACAAGCCCACAGTGGCAGTTCTGTGAACAGCCCTGTCTGCATCCTGTGCCTTGGACCCCGCCTTCACTCCCCCTCCCCAGTCCACAGAACACCGCGCAGGAGCAGAAATAGGACGCATCCTATGGTAGAGTCCCTACACCACTGTACCTGTTTCCCCCACTGGAAACCACGTCTCTACAATGCAGGACAATTGTGACAATAAACTAGCGCTACTCAAAGCCAAAAAGCAAGATCTGAATATTAGTGGATATTACTACGGCCATGGATTGCATTCCTAAATCGAATTTTTGAACTGTTATGCAAAAAATGCAACAATTCAACGTAGAAAGATGTGGAAAGTGAGCAACCGCGGTGGAAAACTGTGTCCAAAGGGAAGCTGCTGGCCAGAGTCGGGCCACAGGACCGAGCGGGCTGAGGCAGCCGCCGGGAGCGCGAGGGGCGCCCTCTCACGGGGCAGAGCGAGTCGCTCCGACAGAGGGACTGTTTCCAAGGTGAGCACTGGCCAAAAGGAAGAGAATAAAATTCCGTGGCCACAACGCCCAGTGAGTGACAGCAGGCTGTAAACACCCCACAGTTCCCTCGCGAACTGGACTCAAGGGCCCACGAGACGTGTGGGGTCGGGCGGCAGGGTGAAGCGGGCAGCGGGCCCAGCTGCCACACTGGTCCTGCTGCCTGCAACTCACACTTGCACGTTTCTGGTGAAGGGGCCAAACCACTGCGGACCGAGGCAGACCGACAGACAGACAGACAGACAGACAGATCCGCGTGTCTCCGCCTCCTCTGGGGGCTGAGGAGGCCGAGGTGGAGGTACCCATGGGACACAACAGAGGAAGAGAAGCAGGAGGCCAGGGGCCAGTGTGACCACGATGGCTCCGAAGACCTGCTCCGGGCTCGGGGCTAAAAGGCTACGAAGATCCCTTCCACCTACTGCTGCAGGAACACACCCGCACGGCTGGCTCTCGGGGTGCGAGGTGCTGGCGGAGGGACACAGCCCGCTCCCCACCCGGACTCGGACTCGGGGCAGAGGTGCGGCCGGCGGGGACCGGGCAGCAGACCAGGCCCGAGGCTGCCTCTGCGCACCAGCCGCGCGGCCCGGGCTCGGCGGCCCCGGACCCACTTCCGCGCTTAGGGCAGCTCTGGGCCGCCGTCGACTTCTCCGTCTGCCTGAGCAACTCAGCTGCGCGTGCAGGAGAACAATCGGGGGGGAAAAGAGGAAATTACAGAGCAGAAGACCGGGGCGCGCGCCCGCCGTGGGTGTGAGGCGTCAGGGGCGGCCGCGGGGGGGACCCGGAAACCGCAGCGGGCTCCGGGACCTGCGCGGCGCCGCGCAGAAGGGCAGCTGCTCGCCGGCGGCCAGGGGCGCCTGCCGGAAGCGGGGTGCGCGGGGCGCCCGAGACCCGCCCGCCCTCGGGGGCGCGCCCCGGCTCCGGCGCTGCGGGCGGGTCGGGTGCGCTCAGGGCCGGGATGCGGGGCTCGAAGGGGGCCGGGCCCGTGCGGCGGGCGACGCCGGCGCGTTACCTTGTTCATGCCGTTCCCCATGGTGGCCGGCGGTGAGTGCCTTGCCACGACAGCGCGGCCACACGCCCGCCCGCCCGCCGGGGCGCGCCGGGAAAGGGCCGGGCCGCGCGCCCCCGCCCCGGAGCCGGGCCCCTGCGCGCCCCCGCGGCCGGCCGAGGGCGGAGCCTCCCGGGAGCACGCGCAGCCGCCCCGAAGCGCGCGGCCGGGGGTCCCCGCGGGCGCCACCGGCTCCCCTGGGGCGCCAGTTACCAGCAGCTCGGCCCTGCCCGCCCTTCCAGGCTCCGGCGCTCGGCAGAGCTGCCCCAGCTGGGGTTTCTCCGCGCGACGCATTTAGGCCGGGGATTCCTGCGGCCCCGCCACCCACCCGGCCGAGACGGCGCGCGGGGAGGGCCCCTGACTCACCTCGGGGAGCCGTGGCCCTCCTACGTGGGGAGCACATGGCCGGACCTTTGGTCTGACTTCATAGCTCACGGCCTTGCGGGGCGTGGGCCCCTTCAGGGTATAGGTGACCCCCAGAGCTCCCGGAGGTTTGAGCGATCGCCCGGAAAGGCTCCGTCCTGCCGAGGAGCGCGCGACCTCTGCGCTGCGGTTTTGTCTCGAGTGGGTAGCTAACCTGTAGCAGGCTCGTGGGGGTATCTCGTGCTCTAAATTCCCAAGGGTCTCAGAGTAGAAGTCCTTGCTCCGGGCGTTCCTCAATTTCGTGTTTGTGTGTCTAGCAAAGCCCCGTGCACAGTAGGTGCTTCGCACCTGGTAGAATGCGTGCACCAAGCGGCCGTAGCCTGGCACGTGTCCGCTGCTGCATGGCCCCTCTGCTCCCCAGTGACAGCCACACCACGCCGGCCTTCTGAGTGTCTCTTAGACCTCTCGCCTTTGAAGTCGCATTGCAAAGGTCATCTCGTCCAATAAGCCCTGACTCCCTGCCTTGAAGACAGGTGTACTGTGTTTTTCTTACTGGTTTTCGTCGCTTTTAAACTGATCAGAAACTGTATGTATTTGGCTATTTTTTTGTCTGTCTCGCTGGATGCCCTGCATGTTCCTGAGGAGGGACCTTGTGTGTCACACACAGCGACAGCCTGTGGCCTGAGCCTGGGCCTGCGCAGCACCTATCACAGTAGGGTCTTAGTAAATCGTTTATCAGATAAACTCAGGAACTCTTGTGGGCCGAGAAGACAGCGTGGCGGTCCTGGAGAATGCCAGCTCTGCTCAGCGCCGGGGATTATCCTTTCCGCCCCTGCGTATCTGCCCTGGCCCTGCCCATGCACCCCACTGCTTGCTGGCCTCCTCCTCAGGCCCCTCTGCTCCCCCACCCCTCTCCCCCTTCCCTCTGCTCCACTCACCAGCGTGGCTGCCACCTTCCCTGGGGACAGTGTGGCACGGTTGGTGGACCGGATGGGGAACCCCAACGCCAGCCTCTGTCTGTACCTCTCAGGGTGGTCTGAACAAAATGACTAGCTTTTCTGCGTCGGCTTTCTCAGGCACTAAAACGAGAGCGCTGAGCTTTGTGTTTGGAAGGTCCTGTCCCGCAGTCAGCAAGGGGCTTCTGTTTCCCTCCAGGCCCCTGGGGTCCTGTTTCCTCCTCTCCGGTGAGCGCCCTAGAGCGCCCCAGTCCCTAAATCTGCTCATGAGCGACAGACCCGCCCCGGCTTCATGTGCCTTCTGTTTGCAGCATTTCACCCGTCCTTCACTCTCGCCCACTTAGACACCCCGCTGGGCCTGCAGGACCCGCCGGGCCTCTCCTCACTGCTTGACCGTGCCAGGGCCGCATTCGTGAGCTCCCAGTAGGCCCACGTGCCTGAGCTCATTTCCATGTGTCAAAATTTTCTTTCTCACAAAAGAAATATATTTTAAAATGTATTCTTTGTGTGTGGGAGGCTTCCTTCACACGTCTCCCTCTCTCTCCCTCCCCTCTCCGTCCACCCTCCCCGCCCCAGATCCCAGCCTGACCTCTCCATCAGGACACGGTAATCATCAGTTTTTCTTGTCTTGCAGTTCTGACTTCTTTCCTGTTTCCTGATGGTGGAAAGGAGGAAAAAAAGGAAATTCCTAAACAGACAGAATGTTTCACAAACAAACTAAAATTTGTATTCATTTGTGTTTTGTCTCTAACTTTTTTAAAGTACCACAGCCTCATGGATTTGCACTCAGTGTAGCGTTTACTTCTGTTTTCCTTTCAGCACTGCCAACATCATAGACTGGCAAATAGGGCACGCGAGTGCCACAAGTCAAGCCAGATGTGTGCCACAGCGTGCGACAGTATCAAGTGTCGCGCAGTGTGCACGTGCCATGGCCTGCAGGCCCACGCTTCCGGGGCTAAGAGTAGTCAGCGTGGTCCTTGGGAGCGTGTCTTTGAGCTTAAGGTGGTCGTGGGAAAACCGCAGTGCTCGGCCCGCAGAGCCGCGCGACTCCCTCGGGCTGGGTGACTGCAGAGGCCCGAGATGGCGCTGACGTGAGCACTGTTACGCAGCCTTCCTCTGCACACGCTGCCGGCCAGCACTGCCCGGCCTCGGCACCCGGGTGCGTGGGCTCCGGCGGAGCGTGCTGTGGGCTCGCCTGCGCGGGGAGCTGTCCGGGCGCACCCCAGCCCCTGCTCACCGTGCCCGAGCAGGGCCTCCGGGGTGATGGCTTCAGCCCCGCTGCTGTGAGAGACAGCAGGCGGGGAGGCCGCCGAGGGCGATTCCTGTTCTCACTGTCAGGTCAGTCTGCACGGACAGAGCACGGCAATCTCTGTGCAATTCTTAGGTTGCACATCGAATAGGAACAAGGTAAGAACTCAGAAGCTAGCATGATTCGCCATTTCAGTACACAGGCCTGACTTTCTCCACGACCTCATAGGAAGGAAAAAGACAATGATCATATTAAATAATTAGTGTTTCAGGGGCATTCTGTTCACATGGTAAGTCATTAAAGAAAACTTTAAATTCTGATCTTGGTGAGTGGTGAATGGTAAACGCATATACCATTTCAAACATTCAGTTTCAGGCATGTTTGGAGGGAAGGCCCATGGAGGAAAAGGAGCACACTTAAGTATGTAGCAAGGACTATTCTATATTATTGTTTTACATGTATTACCTGACCCTGTATATGAATGAGGTCCTTGCTCTTTAACACTTTGAATGAATTAAAGTACTATCACCCCTAGGGCGAGCAGGGACGGAGCCGGCTGACAGCAGGGCAGGGGTGAAATCGTCACGCTGACTGTGGGCTGCTCACCATCCGGATTCTCCTACTCATCTCCCTCCAAACGGTCCAAACTCTCCAGTGTCTAATAAAATTCAATAAGATTGTATTAGAAAACAAAAGCAGAAAGCCAAGTTAAAACAGGGAGCTGGCTCAGGGAAAACATGGACTAAAGTTAAGGAAAGCAAGACTAATGAGTGGTGGAAGAAAAGAGGGGTCTGAACCCCAAAAGCAAGAGCAGGACATGTTTCTCTGGTGTGGTCCAGAGAAGAGTGCCAGCTCGTCACTGTGCCCCTGGCCGTGCAGGGCAGCCTGCCCAGCCTGGCCACTGCCAGCGTGACCTCAGCCTGCAAAGGCTCCGGTCTCCACTCACGGGAGCCCGGCCTCCCCCTGCCAGTTAGCAGGTTTGGGGCCTGGGGCTTGGGGCACAGGGGCCTGAGGAGTGCGGGCTTGGGGGAGGACCGCTGGGGAGCAGTGCCCAGGCAGCGAGCGGGCAGAGCAGGAGCTGGGGGTCCGGGGAAAGGGAAGGCCGTGCGCTGCCAGGCGCTGCTCAGCTGAGCGTCGATGGTCCATCAGCCGGAGAGCCCCAGGCTGGGAGGCCGGCGCAGGGGCAAAGCATTTGAACGTGTGCCGGAGGGCGTGGGCTCGGAGCCCCAGCACCAGAAAAAGAACAAAGAAAACCCTGCGCAGGACTCCGGGAGGGCCGGCGGGGCTTGCTGGGCCGCGGTCAGGAGACACACGATCAAGGTGTCGTGCAGAGACCCCGTCCTAAGGACTGGTTAGAAGGGGACACAGCCGTCAGCGTCCACGTCGGAGCTCTCAGATCTGCGCCTCGGCAGCGCCCGCGCGCTCCAGCGGCAGCTCTGCGCGGGCAGCCACGGCGAGAGCTCCCGGCGGGCCGGAAGCAGCCGGTGCTCCTGAGCGGGAGAAGCCCGGCTGGAAGGCTGTCGGACTGGGCGGGGTCCGCAGCGCGGCTTCAGGCTTCCACACTTGGTGTTCTGCAGCTCTGTTTCCAGAGCAGTGTGGTTTCTGTGGGGCCGGCCCTGGGGTCTGCGAGTAAGCGAAGTTCTGTTGTCTTTCGTTTCTAAAATGCGAACTGCGGACACCCAGAAAGAGGAGCGGGAGGGGGCTCTGCACGGTGCTTGTGGCGTGGCTCGGCTCTAGTTTGGCAGCAGTGGCTGCGGCCCGAGGGGCAGGGCCCGAGCCTTTCTGGGCTCCTCGCCGTCACAGCATGCTGTTCTTTGAGGTTCAGTTTTAGAACCGCGCCTGGTGGAAGCTCTCGGCTCTTGGCATGGGGTTCTCTTCCTTGTCTGGACTGGTTGCAGTGAGCCTTGGGCCTCCCTCTCACTGTCAGGGAAAGTCTATCTGATGGCAAACAAGGTCCTTTCAGACTGTTCACGGTCTTAAACAGCAAAACAAAATCCAACAGTTTTTCATAGTTGGTCATCCAGCTCCCTATGCCAGGCAAATCCGAACCCCAGCAGTCCTCTTGGCCTCAGGAGAAGAGTCATCTCTTCTGCCATCTGCTGGGCGGCGTCGGCTGCCCTTGGCCCTGCTTGCTCACCGTGAAAAGCCCCGGCCCCGCGGCCTGGTGAGCGGCTGGCTGTGGCCGGGGCAGCGGTCCGCGCCAGGGGAGAGCCCAGAGCACCCCTGGCCGGAAGGCCCCTCTGGCTGCTCTCGCTGCACCCGCCCGGCAGCCGCCATGTGTGAGGCTCACTTCTGCTTCTTCACATGTCTGCGGGGCCCCGAGGCAGCCAGGCATCGGGCTGTCATGGCGGGGCAGCCTTTGCTCAGGGCACTGCCTGGGGACACTCTCACCTGTCTGCCAGCTGTCGCTCTGTTTAATCCCTAGAGCAGAGGCTAGCGAGCGGTCTTGCAGCTTTTTGTTAGTCACTGTTTTATTTTATAAAAAACCAAAACCGAACTGGAGCTAGACACTAAAAAGTGTTTGGATAGGAGGCTGGAGAGGGGGGGTTTCCTGGCAGTGGAAGGCCCCAAGACAAGCTGTGCCCGAGAGGGATGGAAAGTCCGTGTGGCGGGACTCGAGACAGCCACTAGCGAGCCTGCAGGGCTTTACACTTCATAGTTTCATTATCTTCATGAACTACTCACCGTCAAAACTCTAAGTTATGAGAAAATCAAGTGGCCCTCGGGCGAGGAAACAGCCCATGATGATTTTCTTTCGGCTTATGTTACCAAATAGACCAGAACAGTGTCGGTCCGAAGCACTTCTACCTAGTCTGGTCATGACTTAGTTCCCGCTGCCCAGCAAGGCATGGGCACTTCGACACGTACTTTACCTCTTACGTAATGCAAGGGGCCATCGTGGTGGCTTTTCTCAAGCTGAGGGCACAGCTTCCCGCCAGGGCAGTACAGAGTCTGTCTCTCTACAGACAGAAAACCTCGCCACGTTCAAGGGTGGCTCCATTCCCGCCCGGTGAGGGCTGTGGGCAGCCCAGGGGCCACAGCAGACGGCGGGAGCGGGGAGCATCTAACGTGCACTGAGTTCTTGATAAAATACATACAGTTTGAAGTGAACTTTTACTGAAAAGCAATCTGCTATTTTTGTGGTAGTCATAACCATCAAGTAGGACAGGACGCTGTTGGCATGGTTAGCATTTTATTCCAGCTGTGGCACAAAGTGTCTTTTTGCCATAAAAGTATATTTTGCCTCTTCTTGAGCCACAGTAGCCCTAGAATTCAGTGTCAGTGTATGTCTTTGCTCAAGCTGAGCACCGCTCGGCTGAAGAAGTCCCTCGCCTCCTCTAGTGGGTAGCAGAGCTGCTAGTTTGGAACAACACGCTGCCTTCTACTGCCTGTTAATACAGTGCCCTCTTTTCTTTTTGCCTTAAGGATACATGTGACTTTAGTTTGCATCTGTTTCCTTTTATTCTTTTTAACTTGTAGCATCTCTCAACTCTAATATGCTTAGTCATCTATGCAAAGTGGATAATTTGGCTCCTTGGCTTGGAATAAGACTTCCATCATTTGGGATCACCACCTTGTGCTGGGTGGCCCAGGGTTTCCCTGGTTTTTAAAGCCGAATGTCTAGGGTCCCAGGAACCTCGCCGTCTCCAGAAATCCAGGACAGCCAGTTCTATAAATCTGTAATATATGTTGTTGACATAGACAGCAGCTTTGAGAAAAGTACTTGCCATTTGTGCACCGTCTTCTCTGCCAGTGTCAGAAAACAGCAGCTGCGTCCTGCTGCTGGGCAGGGCCAGGCGGGTCCAATTTTCACACAGGAAGAAACCAGCTTCTAACCAAAGCAGCTGATAGTTTCCAGAAGGGAAATATTGGTTGAGAAAAGTCAATGTCAATATTTCTCTGCAGAGAGAAATGCATTTGGATATTTCCCAAAGCAGGCCAGCAAGCGTGCCAGGCTCCATTTGAATATTTTCCCTGCAAATCATCTTAGAGAAGCTGTGAAAGCCTTGAGACTCACTACATTGAGGCCACAGTGCTTGAGAGATCACTCCCCCTGCTCTGAAATCGCCGCCCGCTGGCCAGCCGGTGCCCACAGGCTGTCCTCCAGGTGGCAGAGTCTGAGCCCGCGCGCCCCGCCTGCCCCAGAAGTCACCCTGTTTGTCAAGACACAGCTTGCATTACTGAACAGACCAGATCAACGCCAGTCTAAGATGTTAGCACTGGTTTGATAATGATTTTCATTCCCCCAACCCACCCCAAAACACCAGGTAGTACCTATTTTTACCATTTTTATTCATTCAAACATTTATTGAGGATGTACTATGTTCTAGGCACTGTGCAGAAGTTGGGGTACAGAGAAGAAAACAAATGCACCAGACTGAACTCACATCTACCTGTGAGCCCGGGAAGGGCGTCTTCCCCACGCGCTGGTGTACTTTGACTTCAGTTCTTCTTGCCAGGTTCCGCTTGTCTATAAAAAGTAAGTGTCCTCACGTTTGTGCACCTCTTGTGTGCAAGGCTGCTTTCAACACACGTGTACACTGGCGTGTGGTGCGAGCTTGGCAGTGTAGGGTATTTATGGTCAGGAACTGGTTGAAAGACTGGTTCAAAGCAATCTTGCCCTCCCCCCTCTTCTAATTTCCTTAAAGATAATGTGATTTTAGTTTGCATCAATATGCTTGTATTCCTTTTAATTAGGAGCATTTCTAAGGTGTTTAGTCACCCATGCACAGGGGATAGTTTGGTACAAGGCTCCTGTTGTTGCGGGTCACCAACTCGTGCCATGGCCCGGGGTGCTGAGTTTATGAATTATCATCTCCGGGAGGAGGGCGAGGTGAGGGGAAGGCGCGGGGCCCGTGCCTTCCTCACGTTCCTGTTCGTAAACCAGAGGATCCCGTCTGCCATCTTGCCCGTGTCCCTCCCTTTATGGGATCCTCGAGGGAACCATTTTCAGGCAGGTCTTTAAGATGTAGAAAGACTACAAGAAGAGACAGTAAAAGAAGCATGATTACATATACATGAACATTATATAAATGAACATTACATAAATGTTCAGTCTTGCGCAGGAAAACTTTTCTTCTTCCTTTCTGGAAGAAAAACCCAGCCTTAAAAAACACATGGCTGCTCATGAGCTAAGTCAGCAAGTCACATCTGGAGCCTGAGAGCAAAGGTGCCCGCAGCCTCCAGGCGGGAAGCGGCGTCCCGGAGGGCAGCCCGAGCGGACGGCGCCCAGGAGATGAGGCCCTGGAGACCGGTGGCCACAGGAAGCTGTTGCAGACCCCCTGGGCCCAGAGGGAGAGGGAGAGGTTAGTTTGAAGCCTGGCGGGGCGAGGGACATGGCAGCGGGGCCACCAAAGCGGAGCGGCAGGTGCAGAGTGTCGCAGGGTGAACTGCGTCTCCCTCACACCCTGTGTTGGAGCCCTAACGTCCGCTGGCTCAGGATGTGATGGACTTGGAATAGAGTCTCAAAAAGGCCAGAGAAAAAAAGGCCAGAAGTTGGGGCCTCCTCCAGTCTGATGGCATTCTTCTTAGAAGAAGAGATCAGAATAAACACAAGGTGGAGAAACCACACGGCACAGGGAGAAGATGCCATTTCTGAGGGAGAAATCAGCCCTGGTGACCCTCCGTCTCGGGCCTCTTGTCCCCAGGCTGGGGGGTGATTTCCTGCTGTTTGTGCCCCGGAGTCCGGGTGCTCAGCTGCGACAGGCCCAGGGAGCGCAGGGGGCAGAGCTGAGGCTGCCGACCGAGCGCGACCGTCCGGCAGGCTCAGGAGGAGGCTCCCAGCCTGCCTGGCCAGCCACTCCCGAGCCCACATGAAGCCACACCGCCAGAGAGGGCAAGGAGTTGAAGCCATGTGTTCATCTGTGCCAACCTCCAGGACACCTGTGGGCAGGTGGGGTGAGCAGAGTTCGGAGCAGGGACAGATGATGACCAGCAAAGGCACCTGCTGAAGCCTGGGGAAGCCACTCGGAGAGCCCCCCCTGCTCTGACACCCCTCCCTGCGCCCTGCTTTGCAAGACAAGCTAAAGAAAGTCCTTCAAATGGAAACGTAAGAATGTTGGAAAGCTACCTAAAGAAATAAAAATCCCTAGTCATTTATATGGACAATCATGAAAAGCTGGTATAATTATCATTTTGGTTGTTAATTCTATTTTTAGTTTCCATATAATCTACAAAACAAGTGCATAGAAAAACAATAATTTACTGTGAGCCTTTTTATTTGTGACATAAATAACTGAAAGATGGAGAAAGTTGTACAACAGCAGAGATTTTGCATGCTATTGACCTTAAGTTGTTAAATATTAATTTACACTATTAAAATTTGAGGTAGTAGATGTAATTTTCATTGTAACCTCAAGTAAAATAACTACAGGACAGACATAAAATAAAATTTAAAAACAATGAAAATGTTGCACTATAAAAATCAATTTAAAAATTTTTAATTCAAACATAAAAGGAGATGCTAATATGTGAAATAAAAATGTAAAAGCTATACATCTTATAGAAAGATATTGAAAATGGCAGAAGTTACTCCCTCCTCATCAGTAAATTAATTATAAACAGACTGAACTCTCAAATAAAAAAAAACAGATTGGAAGAATGGACTTTTAAAATAATCCAATTATATGCTTTGTACAGGGGGCTCATTTTAGAGTTCCAAGCACAAAACTTTGATAGCACAAGAGTGACAGTAGCTATTCCATACAAATAATACAAAAGAAAGTAAGGGAGGGCATACTAGCATCATAGAAAATAGACTTAAAGAAAAAATTATGAGATAAGACATTATGTGTGAATACAAGTTTTAATATAGTAATCAATATGACATGATATACATTTACACATGTAAAGCAAATTCCCCAAATATGTGAAACAAAAATGAGCTTCTGTGAAGGGAGAAATTGCAGTTATAGCAGAATAGTTGGAGACTTCCGAATGAATAGAACCTCAGACAATCGAAGAAAGACAGGATATAGACAGTGTAATAACCCAACCACATCCACAGGCACACAAAACACCCCACCGAACCAAAGTAGGAAGCACATTCTTTTCAAATACACATCTGAGATGCTCCAGGATAGACAGTAATCAGGCAAAAAACTATACTTTCTGGATTTTAGAAGTTTGGTATCATATAAAATATCATCTCTGAGTACAACTTCAAGTTAAAAATCAATATTAAAGACACACTGTGAGTGAAAGAATCAGAAAAGAAATGACAAGATAAGTTTGGAAATATTTAGATATGAATGAATATTAAAACATAATTACCAAAACATGTAAAACAGAGTACAAATACCACTGAAAGGGAAATTTATAGCTGTCAGTGCTGACATTGAAAGAGAAGAAAGATGTCAAATCAACAATCTATATTTATACTTTAAGGAACTAGAAAAAAGAAGAACAAACTAACCCCAACGCTAGCAAAAGGAAGGACATAATAAAGATTAGAGCACAAATAAAGTAAATAGAGAATCGAAAAACAATAGAAAAAATCAGTGAAGCCAAAAGTTGGTTCTTCAAAAAAAAAAAAATCAACACAACCAACAAAGCTTTAGCTAGACTGACTAAGAATAAAATAGAGAAGACTAAGATTAGTAAAAATCAGAAATGAAAGTAGGAGCACGACTTCCAACTCGACAGCGACACAGAGGGCGGTGAAGCTGCTACGACTGGGCCCAAGAGCGGCTGAGCCGGACGGTGCGGACAGAGGTCCAGGGACGCAGAGTGCCAGGGTCGGCTTAGGGCTCGATCTGAAGTGTCCTTCCGGCTTCCCGAGGCGGGCTCAGACCGCGGGAGGTTAGAGCTGACTTGCGCTGAGGAAGTGGGGACTGTTCGAGGCGGGGCGCGGCGGCGTGACCTGGAAGGGCATGTTCCTGCTCCTGACCCTCCCTCCTCTCGCTGCTTCCTAGGGCCAGAGGTGGGCAGCTGTCCCCCACCCAGGACTCTCCACTGAGCTTCCTGCCTTCCAGCCAGCCAAGCAAAACGTGAGCCTCTCCTTTTAAGTTCTGGATGACAGTCACTTTGTCCCAGTGATGGGAAAGTCACTCAAACACATGAAATGATGAAGAAATCGAAATGTTTTATAGACGTATGGCTTAGGATGAGACTGAATCAGGTAATCAAAAACCTCTAGCCTGGCGTGGTGGCTCACGCCTGTCATCCCAGCACTCGGGAGGCAGAAGTAGGAGGATTGCTGAGTTCGAGGCTTGCCTGGGCTACATAGTGAGCTCAGAGCCAGCCTGAACTACAAGTGAGACCCTGTCTCAAAAACAAGGTATGAAAAACAACAACAACAACTACAAAAAACCTTTCCAGGAACAAACAGTCTCAGTGATACATCTACAAAACACATAAGAAGAACAGTACCAGAGTTTATCTGCCTTGTCCAAAAACTGGAAAACTTCTAAATCATTTTAAGAGGTAAGTACTGCACTGAGATCCAAACAATACTACCAGAAAAGACACTGTACGTGAATATCCTGAATATTCATATCCTAAACAAAACAGTACCAAACCAAATCCAACAGTATATTAAAGAGACTTCAGCCACACAATGTGAAGATGCCTCAACATATGAACATTAAAGGGTTGAAGGGAAAAGGGTTATTTCAATTGATGCACAAAAAGCATTTCACAAAATTCAACACTATTTCTGGGCCGGAGGGTTAGCTCAGTGGTTCCGGCGCCTGCCTCACAAGCGCAAGGTCCTGAGTTTGATCCCCAGTAACCACATACAATGCTGGGCATAGTGACTCACGCCCACCAGCCATCAATACCACATACCACAGAGCCGGGTGTGGTGGGTCACGCCTGTCATCCCAGCACTCGGGAGGCAGAGGCAGGAGGATTGCTGAGTGTGAGGCTTGCCTGGGCTACATAGTGAGCTCAGAGCCAGCCTGAACTACAAAGCGAGACCCTGTCTCAAAAAAAAAAAAAAAATTCAACACTATTTCTGGCAAGAAAAACACCTTCAATCTCACTACATTTGGGATGAGAGCCTTAACATATAAATTGGGGGAGGAGACAAATAGTCTATAAATAGTGAGAGTAATCATTCATGAAATAGGAAGAATATTTCAATTGAGAAGAAAGAAACAAAATTATTTTCATTAAATTATAACACCAGCATATATGTAGGTAATATTTCAAACTACACACATATGAGTTAGAACTGACACACAAATTCAGGAAAGTTTCAGAATATAAAATTAAACCACATGGACTATTTGCATTTCTCAAAATAAAAGCATTGAAAAATGGGCTGTGGATCTAACTGAGTGTGAAGGTCCTAGGTTCATCCCCAGTACCACAAATACATGCATACATGTGTGTGATACACTTAAAATGAATAATAAAAATGGAAATCAAGGGAAATTTCCATTTATAGTAGCACTGGAATGAGTAACATACCTAGCTATTAATTTTGCCAAGGAAGTAAAAGAGTCATACAAAATCATCAATAAAACATTGTTGAAAAAATTAGACAAGAGCTAAATAAATGGAAAGATATTCTGTATTTATGGATTATAACATTATGGTTGAGACCTCAGCACTACCTAAAGTGATCCACAGATCAAATACCATCTCTATTAAAATTCTATCCTTTTTTTTTTTAGAAATAGAAATCTTTCCTAAAATTCATGCAGAATCTTTTTATTTGTTTGTTTTGGTACCAGAGATCGAACTCAGAGCCATGCACTTGTGAGGAAGAACCAGTGAGCTAAAGCCCAGCTCCATACAGAATCTTATGAGAAACTGAACACACGCACACACACACACACACGCACGCACACACACACACACACCCCTCTAAAAATAAATAAAAAGTTAGTGTTCTCACACTTCCTGATTTCAAAGCTTACTAACAGCATGGTAAGGGCACGAAGACAGATGTATAAAGCAGGTTATAGTTAAAATAAACTGTTCTCTATGTGGTCAAATGATTTTTGGCTTAGAACCAAAACCATTCAAGAGGAAAGAATGATTTCTTTAGCAAATGGTGCCAGGAAAATTGGCTATCTATGTGCAAAAGAACAAAATCAAATATTTACTTAATATCATATTCAAAAGTTGCAGCATAAAAAACAAAACTAAATTTTTAGGAAGAAACAAGGGAAATGTTTCATGACATTGGCTTCGGCAAGAATTTGTTGGGTCTGATACCAAAATAATAATCCAAAAGCATTTATTGGTTATACATAAGGGATTGCATCTATGCATATATCTCACACCATGCACTAAAATATAATCAAAATTTATCAAAGACCTAGATATTGTAACAAAATTAATCTTCTGGAAGATAAAATAGGTACAACTTGGAAAGACACAAACAAATAAGGATTTTTTTTAAACAAATAAAGGACTCTAACTGCACAAGACACACCACCAAGAATCAACAAATGGGATTATATCAAATTAAAAATCTTCATCATTGTAAAAGAAACAACTAGTAAGTGAAGAGACAAATTACAGAATGGGGAAAAAAATTTGCAAGCTGCTACTTGAACAGATGAATAATGTAGAATACATAAAGGCCTTGAGCTGCATTGTTAGGTTAATTATTGGGTTCATTCTGTTTTTCTAATGTGACCATCAGAGCAATAAACTTTCCTCTTAGGTCTGTTTACTGTGTCCTACAAGTTCTGTTACAGTGCTGTGACTGTCATTTGATTTTAGAAACTGTTTCATTGTTCTGTGACCCACGGTGATTATGAAAGAATATGTTATTTTATCTCTATTTGCAAAATTTTTGATCTGATAATATAAATTTTGATTGATAATTTTGATTCTTCTGTGTTATTTAAGCAACCTTTATTAGTATGTGATCTACTTTGGTCAAAGTTTCACATACTGTTGAGAAAAATGTGTATTCTGTTGTAGGATGGAACACTATAGATACACATTAAGATCAGTTGTTCAAAGGTATTATTTTTGCTGATTTTTTGGTGTAGTTCATCTATTTGTTTAATGGGGTACTGAGTCCTCCCACTATGATAGTGTTGGTTATCCTGCCTTTTACATTCAATAACTTTTGTTTTTTGAAGCCAGGTGCTCTGGTATTTGATGCACATATATTTATAAATGTAATCTCTGTCTGCTGAATTGTTCTCAGAACTGCTATGTAATGACGTTCTGATCAGTTTTAGCAGGAAGTCCACTTACCTGAAAATAAGAAAGCTACTCCTGTGTGTCTTTAAACTCGGACTGCATCCTTTCATTTTTATAGAAGAATAACTTCTGGAGGCACATTTAAATCATAGCAGAGTTGAGTGGCTGGGTTATATGATCTGTGCACGGTTAACTGTTTAATATACAATTCTGCCTGCAGTAAATGAGTGTTCTAGTTCTATACTTGCATCTGCATTCTAACAGGTGTGAAGTTCTATCTCATCCCTTAACATATATGATATCAAATGAATTTTCTGTGCTTATTTGCTACATATCTACTCATCTTGCGGAAATAGCTATAAAAATTAAACTTTCTTAATGAGAGTTGATTGTTGTCTTGTCATTGGGCATTAAGGGTTTTCTTCCTATTGTTCAGATATCAGTTCTTTTAATCATATGAGTGATTTGAAAATATTTTGAGATATCAAAATAAGAATAGAAACATTCGGGGTTTCAGGTTAGATCAAAAGTTGGTCTTGGGGTGGTCTTCACCAGATTATGATGGGTATATATTCTTCTGTCATCGGTGAACTGAGCGTGTCCAGTAAGTTTTCAAGGTGGAGGGCAAATCAAAGTGATATAAAATAAAGATACAATGACCAAAAGATCACTCGTCAAACTGGAAGGAAAGGGCAGTGTGGGACAAAGAGGCATTAACTCGATTGTAAATTAGTCCTCCTACCTAGCAAGGACTCTCTACGTGCCACTTCTTCTAGTGACAAGTCTGGTGACAAAGTACGGGGCAACTGCACTCCGGTGGGCTTCCAGTGTGAAATTTCATGACAAAGGCCATGTGCCTCAGCAGATGGAACAGTATTTTTATAGTCAAGTCCCATAAAAACTAATTGCCTGGGAGCCGAGAATATTGAAAGCTATGACTATGTATATTTTGGGATAGGGAAAGGTAACTTGAAGAGCTAAGTTAACATGGGTCCCTCCCTCACAACTGGCATCAATATACATCTGAAAGAATTTAATAATGAGAGAAAGAAATAATGAAACTACTAAAAGAAATGAAAGGAAAAGAGCTTTTCCTGAATAACCTTTGAGTAAAGAATCCATGGCTATTACACAAAACTCCTAAAAATTATAAACTGAGATACATGAAAGGCAGTTCTGCTTGACAGAAGCTACTGAACAGCCAAAGAATGCATGACACACTTGGAAGTGAGTGCTCACAAATCCTACTTGAAAAAGGACGAATTCCTCTAATAAATTAATAAAAGTTTTTTTAAACAGAAAATAAGCTAAAACAGAGGTTTAAAAGAAAAAGAAAAAATGACTTTAAATCATGAAAAGATATTCAACTGAACTCACGATCAGAAAAATTCCAATGAACCAAGAACACTGAGAGGGGAATAGTTGCGACAGCAGCACGCGTTTTAGCAAGAATGCAGAAGTCAATGTACAAACAAAGATACAATAAGTATAAACATAGATACGCAAAGCAATGGGATCATCCAAATACATGAAGCAAACGCTGACAAAATTGGAAGGAAAAGGTTTTACGGTGAGAGTTGGACACGCTGTCCCGCTTTCAACAATGGCTAGAGCAGAAAGTCAGAAGAGCAAACTAGAGGATTTGGACAACGCGGTAGGAAACCACGCCCCCGGCCAGTCACGCGCCGCTCACTCCGCCCGCCAAGGAAAGCGGACGCACCCCTCGGGGCGTGGGTGGGGCTCCGGGCGAGGCCGTGCGTTCAGCCGTAAAACGTCTTGATAACGTTTTAGAAGATGGAGATACTATATCTACTTCAACCACAGTGGAATGAAGAAAAGAAACACGCACAGTAGAGAATAAAGGTGGAAATTAAAACAGTATTTTTATTTTTAATATATCGTTTTTACTATCATGTTCATAATTGCATATGCTTGTTATGCATGATAAATATATTCATCCCGAGGAAAAAGTACATAAGCAGATGGCATAATAATCAATGTCTGACAAATTTCAATGAACCACTGGAAAACCCATTGAGAGATGCATTTATAAAGGAGAGTTTTCAAAAATTAATCTCATTGGTATACTTTTGATATATATAATGATCACATGCATCAGAGGGAATTCATACCTAATATATTTTGGTTCTTTTTTCTCCATTCCCCACCCTTCCCTTCAACGTGTCTTCCCCGCTTATCTATAAAAAATTTGTATGTATTTTACTTCTCTGTTCTTTTCTCTTCTTTCCTTTCTTCTCCCCGTCCCTTATTCTCCTTCCAGTTTGAAAGTTTTCTTGCTATTTCCCACCATTCTTTTAAACAATGAGTGGATTGAAGAAGTAATCATCAGAGAAACTAGAAATACTTAGAAATTATTGGAAATGAAAACACAGTCTATAAAGACTTGATATGGCAAAAGCAGTGCTCAAAGAGATATCCATAACTGTAAGTCCTTACATTACAAGAAAAACTTCAAAACAATAAGCTACTTTACATCTTGAGGATCTAGAACAAGAAGAGAAAACTAACTTCCTTCCGCAGAATTGAAAGGAGGAAGCCCACAACAAAGATCAGAGTGAGTTAAATGAAATTGAGAATAGAAAAAATTGAAGAGTCAATAAACCCCCAAGTTGGCTTTTCAGTTGAAGGCTAGATATAGATGAAAAACAGAAAAATGACACAGATAACTAAAATAAAAAAGAAAGTGGAGATATTACTTCCAGTTTACAGAAATAGAAAGGTTATGTAATGTAGTATGATAATGCCTGCTAACACATGTGATAATAGGGACAGAATGGACAAATTCTGTAACCACAGAAATTACCTGTCTCTGTAGAAAGAAAATCTGTAAACATATAAAAGGCAAAGAGATAAAATCAGTATTCAAAAGCCTCCCAATAAAGAAGTGCCCAGGACCACGTGGTTTCCCTGATGAATCACAGCAAGGATTAAAGAAGAATTAATATGTATTCTTTTCAGGAACCCTCCCAAATGAAAAAGGAGAGAAATGCATCCTAACTCACTCTAAAAGACCAGCATTACCCTGATAACAAGCTAGGAAAAGACACCCCAAGAAAATTACTATGACTTTGTCTGACTACAGATAAAAATTTAATCAAAATACTAATAAAGAAATAAAATGACGTATTAAAACTTCTATATACTATGACTTGGTGGGATTTTTTTTCCCAGAAAGGTAAATATGGTTGAAAATTTAAAACACCAATCAGAGTATGGATTGATTAATAGAATAAAAAGAAAAGGACAGATGATCATCTCAGTTTATATACAAAGGGCATTTGACAAAATACACATACTTTTAGGATTAAAATATCTCAGAGAACTAGGGCTGGAAAGTCCCTTACTAAATGTTATAAAGAACATTTATGAAAATCTCATAGCCAATATCATACTGAACAGTGGAAGACTTAAAACCGTCTCCTTAGGTTTCCCTAATTTCCCTATTATGAGTCAAAAATGCCCATTTTTTACCCCTACTATTCAGCATCACAAATTTTACCTAGTCAAGAGACAAGAAATGCAGATAAAATGCATACAGACTGAAAAGCAAAAGGAAAAATGTCACTCTTGTAGAGGACATAGTCTCATATGTGGTAATTTCCTAAGAATCCATAAGAACACAAATTCTGGAAAACTGAGGTTACAATGTGACTACACACAAAAAAATCAATTTTGTTTATATATAACAGCAATGAATAATAAAAATAAATTTTAAAAATACAATATGATTTACAATTGCATGTATAAAAAGTAAATACATAGGATGAGCTGGAGCTGGAGCTCAGGGTGCAGCACCTGCCTGGCAAGCACAAGGCCCTGACTTCAACTCCTAGTACCCACACATTTTTTAAAAAAAATTACTCAGGAATAAATTTAACTAAAGAGGTGAATGAGGTGTATACTAAAAACTATAAATAAGTAGGTGGAAATTTAAGAAATTAAATAAGTAAATGGAAAGACATCCTGTGCTGTTAGACTGAAAAACTGAATATTGCTAAGATACTAATACCCATGAACAGATTTAATACAGTTTCTTTTAAAATTCTAGCTGTCTTTGCTGTAGATGTGGAAAAGCTGACTCTCAAATTCATAGCAAATTGTAAGGGGCCCAGAATAGCCAGATAATATTTCAAATGAAAAATGAAGTACAGGAGGGAGTGGGTAGGGATATGGGTAAAAATGAGAATTAACTTGTGGCATATACTGGTACAAATTTCCCAATGTTATATGTGATTTTGAGATGTATATAAATTGTACCAATAAAGAATTCAATTAAAAAAAAAAGAAAAATGAAGTACAAAGACTAACACTTCCTGATTTTAAAATTTATCATTAAGCTACAATAATCAAAATAACATGATATTGCCAGGTGTGGTGGCTCACGCCTGTCATCCCAGCACTCGGGAGGCAGAGGCAGGAAGATTGCTGAGTTTGAGGCTTGCCTGAGTTACATAGTGAGCTCAGGGCCAGCCTGAACTACAAAGCGAGACCCTGTCTCAAACAAACAAACAAACAAACAAAATAACATGATATTAACATAGCAATGAACATATAAACCAATAGAATAAAACTGAGCTCATTTATTGAGGGTCAGTAGGTTTTTGACATTTGTGCCAAATTCACTGCCAGTGGGAGGCAGTCTCCGTATCAAATCCTGCAAGAACAACTGGGTGTGTGTGTGCAAAAGAAGACAATAGACTCCTCCTCACACTATATACACAAGTCAACTCAGGGCTCAGCCCACCAAATCTAAGAGCTGAAACTATAAAACTCAGGGAATTCTTGGGGTACAGAAGATATCCTGTATAATACCCTAATGGTAGATACTGTAGAAACACACAACACCAAAAGCAAACTGCAGGTAAACTATGGACGGCAGGGGAATATGATGTGTCTTGTAGATTCACCCCTAGTATGTATTACTATGATTTTTGGGAGGGGGGAGACAGTAGGAAGTCTTTATATTTTGCTCTGGATTTTTCTGTGAAGCTAAAATTGCTCTTAAACTAGTCTTTAAAAATACTTAGCAGAAGGCCGGAGGGTTAGCTCAGTGGTTCCAGTGTGTGCCTTGGAAGCGCAAGGTCCTGAGTTCAATCCCCAAAAACCACATACAATGCTGGGCATGGAGACTCATGCCCACCAGCAATCAACCAGCAATCAGCACCACATACCACAGTGCCGGGTGTGGTAGCTCACGCCTGTCATCCCAGCACTCAAGAGGCAGAGACAGGAAGTTTGCTGAGTTCGAGGCTTGCCTGGGCTACGTAGTGAGCTCAGAGCTAGCCTGAACTACAAAGCGGGACCCTGTCTCAAAACAAAACAAAAAAAAATACTCAGCAGAAAACAGGACACATTTACATCATTTTGAATTTGGTAAAGGATTCTCAGAAAACCAAAGAAAAGAAACAACAAAACTAAAAATAGATCAATTAGACTTCACTAAAATTTTTTGTACATCAAAAATACGATCAAGAAAGTGAAAGACATCTATAGGGTGGGTACAAATGATATATCTATCTGATAAGGGATTAATAGTAAGGATGTCTCTGATACTCAACAACAACAAAAATAAAGGCACGTACCTCAAGGACTAAAAGGGACAAAGGAATTGAACAGACATTTCTCCTAAGAAGATGAACCAGTGGCTGAGAACCACAGGAATCACTGCTCTGAACATTACTAATCATCAGGGAAATATCTGTTAAGGCCACAACAGAGCCAGACACTGGCATGTGCCTCTAGTCTTAGAAACATCCTTGGAAGGCAGGAAGTCAGCAAGTTGGAAAAACTTAGTGAGACCTTCTCTCCTAATAAAAAATAAAAATGATGTGGGAAGTAGCTTAGTGGCTTGTAAAAAATAGCACTTGTAAAAAATATATGAGGCCCTAGGTTCAATCTGCAGTACCACAAAAACAAAGATCAATAAGAACAATAATAAAACACCCACAGTCAGATAACACATCTACTAGAAGGAGAATACTAATAACAACAACAATAAACTGGACAGAAAATGACGGCTTTTGGTAGGAATGCAGAAACACTGGAAGCCCTGGACCTCGCTGGTCAGAATTAAAATGTTCAGCCACCTTTGGCTTGTGGTCATGCCTGCAAGGGTTACACAGCACAGAATCCCACGCCTGGTATGCTCCAGGTAGTTAGGCACATGGGCAGATACTTGCGTGCCCATATTCACTGTGCCATTACTCAGAAGGGCGAAGAGGTGGGACACATCCCCCCAACAGTAAAGGACTAAACGCAGCATGGTGCTGGACCCTCACAGGTGGACACGGCGGAACATCCTTCTGTCTGACAATGGAGTGAAATGCTGAGATCTGCCACAGTACGGAAGGGTCTTGATGACTTTTTTCTAGATGGAACAAGCCGCCTCTAAGAAGCAGCAGTACCTGGAATAGGCAAATTAAGGGCGACGGAAAGTACCATGTGGTTGCCAGGGCTGGAATGCAGAGGGAGAGGGCACTACTTGTTGGGTATGTACAGAGTTTCAGTTCAGAAAGGTGAAAAAAAGTTATGTTTGTTGTACATCACTATGACTTACCTAATGCTGCTAAACTACAGCTAAAATAAATGATTGAAATTTACATTTTATGTCATATATGTTTTACTATAATAAAAACTTAAAAACTTTTGTTACTGTTTCTTGGCTACTTGATTAAAACTAAACAGAGATAGGAGTTGAAGTGTTATTTTTCACCATTAAGAAGGAGTTGGTTTGTGGTTATACTATGCTTCCTGCTGTGTAGTAAGCTTTAAAACGGAAGTGTTCATTGCACAGCTAGTAAATCACTTATGTAAATCCATGTTGGTGTCTGTGATTTGCCACTCGTGGCTCTTTCCAGGAGCTGCCCCTGAAGACCCATCTCCTTGAGGGCACTCGGAGGAGCTGCGGTGAGACAGGCCTGGCACACAGGGACGACGCTCCTCAAAGGCTGATCCTCGCCGTCAGGCGGCTCTTTCCTGCCAAAGTCTAACCTCTGCGTGGCTTAACGCTGCTTCCTTAGCACCAAGAGCGCGCGTCAGAAGAGCCAAAAAGTGGCTGTTGAAAAGAACTGGCCGAAATCCGCATGATGCCTTTAGCCTCTCAACTTGAGACCTTGACGGGAGCGGAAGAGCACACGCCGAAAGCCTCCCCTCAGAAGAGTCGCTAGTGTTTGCCGCAGGAGAAGAAAGGGCGGGAGGAGAGGGGAGGCTCACCCGGCCGCGCGTCCGGGACCACAGCGGGCCTGCGCGCCACGCCGTCCCCTGCTGTCTCCGGCCTGGGCCGCCGGGGGGCTGGGCTCCTCGCTTCGATGGAGAGCCCGCGGTGCCCCTGGCAGCGTGCTTCCGAGGTGGGTTGGGATTTAGCAGCTTTCACAGGTTTTGAAAAGATTATTGAAACCTTCTGCTGGGCTTTCCAAACCTGAGGCACAGTGGGCACAGTCACACCAGGTGAGCCCAAGTCGTGGCTTGGCGGCCTGCTGGAGCGTCTGTCGGGGACCTGCTCTCCCCGCCCCGTGTCCCCTGCAGAAAGGAAACCGCCCGCTTTCCAGAAGTGCCGGCGGGAATGTCTTCCTTCTCTCCGTCCCTCTCTAAACCTCTGCCGCTGCGATAGATCCTGGGCCCCACGCAAGGCCGGGATCACCACGTGAAGGCCACCGCCTCTTCCCTCCCCTGGGTCCTTCTCTCTCTTTCTCTCTCTGTTTCTTTCTCGCTTTAACTTTTTTTTAACAGCCTGGCAACAGGATGCACCTGCCCCCGTGGAGGGGTAGCCCCAGAGCCAGGTGCTGCCCTTGCCCGGGAGGCCCACAGCTGTCCTGGGTGCGGGCAGCTTTGGGTAAGTCAGGCGAAGACCATTTGGACTTTGGGTTCAAACCAAGACTTGAAATCCTGTCTTATCAGGAGTAAGGGAAACATTTTGATTGGTGTCTGTTTCTGCATCTATTTCTTAACAAATTCCTGAAGGAAGGGTGTGGTACCAAACGAACACACTCGAACTCCAACCACAACAGTGATTTCGGTTCTTCCAGAGAATGGGAGAGATTCATAGAACAAATAATGGCCAGTCAATTTTTCCCCATATTAATATTTTTCCATGGTTCTGGTAAAGCTGAAGTCGGGGAAGTCAGGCCGTTTTGGAAGAGCATAAGATTTGAACTATTCTGGCCAGTGCAAGGGTCTTCACGGGCACCTCAGCAGGGGCTGAAACTAACTTAAGAGATAAGGCTAATGAGGTGGTAAATAGTCCCTAAGGCCTCACATACCTGTAGGCAAGAACAAGTTTCCTCACCCTGTGACAGGCACCGCTGGACAACGACATCCTGTAGGCTTTCCCTTGTTATAATACAGCGCCCGAGACTGGAAGATTTCTACACTAAAGGGGCGACTTTGGGCCCTTGTGCTGGAAGTCCCAGAGACGCTGCTCAGCGGCTGCCCACAGCCTTGTGTTGCTTGAGTGCCGGTGGGAGGTAGACGGGCCAGTGACGGGCACAGAGAGGGTCGAGCTGAGGACACGGACCCACTGTTGAGACAACTTTCTGTGGGCACCGGCCCAGTCTTGTGAGAACAACGTGAGTCCCTCCACCAGCTCCCCCTCCTGACACCAGCACTTCAGCAGCCTAATTTCAGTGTGAGTTTCGGGGCAAGACAAATCCTAACCAGCGTGCTTTTCCGGGAGGTCTGCCCAGGAGCGCTGTGCCCTCGGATGAGGGACACAGGGGCTGCTGAGCGTCTGCAGGGGCCTTTCCCAGCTGCCCCGGGCAGAAGTGCCACGGGGTGAAGAGACGGCAGCAGGGTGTCACCCCAAAGAGGACAAGGAAGGGGGAGGGATCCACAGGCCACCTCAGCAAGGAAAGTGGAGGTGTGCGGTGGGTCAGACCGTTTCCACCCAACCTCGGGTCTCGTCAAGGGCCTGGGAGCGGCTCGACCGATGGGGTCCACAGCGAGCCGGACACCCGGGGCCAGCAGAGCAGCGGGCCTCCACCCGCTGAGTCAGGCTGCCTCTCTGTGTTCGGGTGTCTGCACGCTACCTGTGTAAGCATGACTGACGGTGTAGACCACTGAGCTAGACAGAGAATGTGAACTCGGTCCACACCCTGGAATTCCGGAGGGTTACCTTCCCAGGACCCAAAGCCAGGCCCACAGTGTCATTGTTTAAAAATAAGAAATTCAGTTTAGTCTATTAGCTGTCAAGTGCTGCTTAAAATTGCTAGTATCTGATTCACAAATGTAGTTTTAAATCTACATTCACTTTGTCAATTCTAGTCACAACTCTGATTGTAAACAGTTGAAAAACGTTTAGATGTAAAGAATTCTGTTCTTTAGGAAATATTACTCTACCAGGAAGGTGAGTATCTGTCTCTGTCTGAGGCACTGACCTCTTCTAAGGAAGAAATGAACCTTTCTTTTCCACCGTAGTGAGAGTGTCAGAATTCGAATGAGCTCGTCATGGGGAAATTTCTCATGATTAGTCAACCAAAAACAGAGGAAGATAAAATTAATTTTAAAAAGGAAACTGCTTCAGGAAGTATTGTTTTTCTAGAACACCTTTAGTATTTTAGAGAGAAACGTGTTTGCTTTGTAGATGAGTATGTCGTATTTCAACAATACACATGGAATTCTCATGCGGGAAATATTTCTTGAGAAATTGTACCCTCAAGAAGTTTTGATATCAGTTCAATATTTAGATTAGTGATTTACTTTTATGATCACCTTAATCTTTAAAAATAAAATATCGAAGAATCCCTTCATCAAGAAGGACCCATGAAACACAAGGGAAAGAAATGTAGGGAAGGTGTAGATCTGTCACCTATGTGCACCTGTTTTCTTTCAATCAGAGAATAACCATAGTTATTTCACTGTATTGTTGTCTTCAGAGTAGCTACTCAGAGTATGAGACAAAAACCAAAAGCATCCTTACAAAGAAAGGAAACGGATAATAACATCAACCTTTCTCTTCAATGAATGAAGGTAAACTAATAGCATAAATGAAACCAATTATCATATATACTGAAATTTTTTTTAAATAGTGGAATTTGTAATCTGAGCAGTATTTGAACTTCTCCCTGTTTCCTATGTATCTGCACTATTTAGCCAGTTATTTGTGTGTCTCACATAACAGAAGCCGTGTGACATTAGAGTTTACGTGTCTGATTTATTTCGCCTGACATCATGGGCTCAAGTCGCACTGGTTTACTTATGAATGTTGCAAGGTTGTCTTCCTCCCCGGCAGAGCACTATCCCACTGTCCACTAACGTCAGCTATTTCTTACCCAGTCATCCGCTGATGGACCACCCGTTGTTTCCAAGACCTAGCCATTATAAATTGTGCTGCTAGAAATACACCGGCGTGTAATTGTATAACATTAGGCAGCCATCACACACCCACTGGATCAGAATATTTTCCCAGCAGGAGTTGCTAAGGCACAGGCGTGTCCAGAGCAGAGCCACGGAAGTAATTAGTAAAGCATTAGTGGCCCTTATGTGTGAATTTGTTCTTGGTCCTACTCTTACCCGGCGGACCGTGCACCCCTGACACACCATACACATCTAAGATCAGGGCGAAAGGAAGAGGGAGGTTTTCCCAGCCCCCGACAGCAAGAGGTCGGGCTGCTTCCAGGGAGCAGGGAGGAACATGAGGTCGAGTCGCTGGGACTCTAGAATTCCGCCGTTTTCCACCTGGTACTTACTGGGGATTGAACCCAAAACCTTCTCACTGAGCTATGTCTCCAGCCCTTGTCTTATTTTTAAATTTTGAGATAGGGTCCTGCTAAGTCTCTCATTGCCCGGGCTGGGTGTGGACCCGCAGTCTTCCTGCCTCTGACATCTCAGACTCAGAGAGGCATGCTTCACCGTGACCGGCTAAACTTCTTTAGATTTTAAGGTCATGACAACAAGAAATAAAACTGAGCATGAGCTTTCCTTGTTGATGGCGGTAAAGAGATGTGAGAAGCTCTGAGAAAGCTCTCGATGGCACTAAAAATTCAAAAATGTCATTTCATTATCATTTCCTTCTTTTTCAGCGCCTTCTAGGAAAGTACACACAATCCGAAGAGTAATGATCGGCCTTTCTCTCTATTGCATGATACTAATATGTCATGGTCTGTGCTGTCTGGTGCCAAGTTTCACTGCCTTCTAGGAATCTCATTTGACAACTTAGTGGCTTTTTCTCTTCAGTGAATATTCTTGAATCAGATTGAGAGAGAAAAGAAGGCAGAAATAGGATGAGGTTCAGAGTTCCCTTTCACACCCTGTTTGTCTCTTAAAACTATGGCCCAGTTGCATTCTTCTTGTTAGCTGTCACGAAATATTCTATGGCCTTGTGCTCTTCCAGTGAGCCACCTCTGCGGCCTAGTGAGCGCCAGTGTGCTGCTATCATCTGCGGTCAAGGGTCTCACAGAGCGGGTCAGCCGCGTGCAGCCTGCCGAGACGAGGCGGCCTGGCCACAGGGCGCCGGGACTCAGAGCTCCGGGCCAAGGGTCAGGTGCCCCGCTCACCCCCGTGTCGCTGGACAGGGCCGCAGCGGCCCGGGCGTGCTGACCGTACAGCCACAGTGGAGGAGGAACAGCGTGGCGTTACCTGCACTTTGCCAGGTTCCTTATCTGAAAGGACCCTGAGAAATTATTCGAGTTCAGTGTTTATTCTGCAGAGAGGAACTTGAGGCCCAGCGAAGTAAAAGCCATGTGTCCCAGGTCACACAGCTCGTTTGCGGCAGAACTGAAACTAATGCTTCAGTCTCCACGCGCAGACTCCAGGGTGTTTTCCACTCTCGGTGGCGGAGGCTCTCTTCGTGGAGAGCCAACTTCACTGACCTCAGAAAAGCAAAAGCACCCAAAGCCAGCTCCTCTCGAGCAGCCCCAGGATTCGATTCTCCCCGGGGCAGGGACAGCCTCCCTCCGGGGAAACCCCGGGTGCACATGATCGCCGGGCGGGGCGGGCAGAGGAGGGGCGGGCAGAGGAGGGGCCCGCAGACAGGGTCACAGGACCCAGCGCAGGCGGCGCCGCCCACGGGCATCTTGGTTTTATTACCCAGCTCGATGAATTAACCTCTTCCTGTGCCGGTCACACGAACAGTTGTAGATTGGGTTGCCCCAAGCCCAGGAGGAAGAACATTCTCTGAAATCCGTGGTGCGAAAGACATACTTAACTGGACCTGGGGACCCATAAATAAGTAATCAAAAGACAGCAGGGGAAAGGGAGGCAGGGGAATGAGGGACACGGGAGTCACAGTCGCAGTGGCGACTCTCAGTGTTTTGTGGCCAAAGGGAGGTATGTCAGAGAGGAAAGGCTTAGAAAACTAGAATTAAATTATTGATATACACCTGGCTTTTGTATCAGGGATGACTGGCGGTGGTTTCATTATAATGAAATGCTTTTACATTATAAAACGTTAGAAAAAATTATTAAATGAGCAAATTAAAAGAAGAGACCCATTCGCAGACCTACGGTGCAAGTGTGTTTTGAGCCAATGCTGAGTAATTCAGTTGTGCAACGGAGGCCCCTGGCTAAAGAAGAAAACTGAACAGAAAGCGTAACTATGGAGCCAGTGTAGTGTACTTCTGATTTCTTTCAAAGTAGAAAATGAACCTTTCATGACATTCTAAATATTTTGTGGTTTTGTTGTTTTATTTATTGAGATAATCACTTACTACTGTTAAGGAGAAAAATGAAAGTCTGTAACTTGGTTAACATCTGAGTTGAGCTATAGATGCTGACAGATGGTTGTCAACCTTAATTTATAGAATATTTTCCTAGACACAATAGTATAATGCCGAGCTTACCATTCTAAAATAGCATACTTGGGCTTCCTGCGTGTGGCTTCTAATATCAGACATGCTAGAACGTGCTTTAGTTTCAGTTATGAAATAAAACCAGGCTCTTTCAGGTTCTTCAGTATATTTCAAATGCATGAGAAGATGGACATGTGTTTAAGACTTTCTGAAACAGACTTCGACAAGCAAGCAAAACTAAAAAGGAAAATGACAAACTAAGAAAGTCAGAGATGAATCTGAATAGCAGCACCACTGCCTTGATGCAGTTTATATTTTGGAGCTGGCTGAGTGTCTCCCACCGAACGAAACATACCCCAGAATCCCCCGTTAGGGTCACTGGTTTGTTAAAGACATTAATACAGATAAGGCAGAGCTGGTAAAATATGGGGACTCAGGTGGAGGATATATGGGATCCTTTATACTATTTTGCACCTTTTCTGTAAGTCTGAAATTGTTTCAAAAGAACAGGTTTATAAGTAAATAAAGCAAAAACATTAATAAAAACACTGGTATGCCAGAGGGGCAAGCCTGACAACCACCCAAACTGCTTCTGTCATCAAGTCTCATTTTTATAAATAAGACCTGCTAACAGTTTTTAAGAGAACGTAAGAAAAAATGTAAAACTGGGTTTCAATTATTATTCCGATATTGCAAAGAAAGTTAATTGCCAAACCACAAGCCAGAGTTCAGTTTATGGAGGGCTACGGGGCTTCCTTTAACAAGCCAGGAATAGTGGGGAGAATCATTTAGAAGGAATTCAGGTGCAGCGCGGTCCTCAGGGGGCCAAGGGTCAGATAATTTCTGTGACATCAATTATCCTAGGCTGAATAGGTGCAATTCAGCTTCATCTTGCAGAGCCCGATACCTCTGCGTCCAGTGCAGAAGTCGGGGAGGAAGAGACTGGGTAAATATCTACAGGAAAATTCCTGCAGGAAATGCTGTTGATCCTCCTAAAAATAGCAAGGTGCAGCTTCCGGTCCTTGGAAAACGTAAACGTGAGACAATACTAGAACAACACTGGCTTTGCTAAAATGCTTTCTCCTTGTAGTTTGAAAATAAACTGTTAGTAGTGGTCAGTTTTGCTTTTTAAAGAAATTAATAAACAAATGATTTCTCCCTAATAAGACACAACAGAGACCTCTTTTGCAAGGATAAAATAATAAATCATTCCTCTATTCAGCACTTTGAAATGTAAAAATACCATAATCTTATTTCTGTAGGTCAGTGTGAAAGTGCTTTTTCATCAGTATATGACATTTGATTCAAAAAGAAAGGAAAGAAACGTGCAACTAACTTTCAGGGAAGAAATAGCTTTTCTTTTCTTTTGAACAATTCTAAGGAGGAAGGAAATGTAGATTTTCATGTTCTCAATTCTACTGAAGTTATGAATCATCACACCTTTGGTAACAATAACATACCATAGGAGCTTTGAGATATTCACATGGGCCAGGCTCAGTGGTAAAATTTAGCATTTTTCTGTCTATTCATATAGCTCTGTAAAATGCATTCGTGGATTCAAATCCTTCTGGAACAGTGACCTCTTTCTCTTTTTCCTCCCTCCTTCTCTCTCTTCCTCTTTTTCTCTCTCTCCCTCCTTTACAGGTGAAAAGTTCTAAAGACAAGACCAGATAGATAAGAGGAAGTACTGCAGTAAAGCTAAAGTAGTCTGCAGTATACAAACATCCTACGTTTCCTATTGTCACTCTCAAAGAGACTAATGTGATCAATAAAATAGATAAATAATAGGAAAGGAGACAAGTTCCAAATTAAGTTTATTTTTTTATCTACCAAAATAGACAGAAGGGAAAACAGAAGTCTGAAAAGATGTAAGGTAAGGAGACTGAATTTGTTGTTAAAAACTTGCCACAGAAATGAAACACAAAACAGAAACATACAGAAACAGATGGCTTCACTGGTGAATTTTAAGCACTTAAAGTAGATTTGACACCAATCTATTATAAACACTTCCAAAAAAGTGAAGAGGAAAGAACACTTCCTAACTTATCCTATGAAACACACTTTATATTGATATCAAAATCAGGCAAAGGTATCAGAAGGATATAAAAATACAAACCAATATCCATTATGAATATAGGCACACATATTCTCAAAAATACTGCATCCAGTGATATATAAAAAGTATTAATCTCAGTGGGATTTCCAAGGAATATAAAACTATTTAAATATTGAAAAATCAATTTTTAGAATAAACAACAGATGCACAAAGTCATTTCCAGAGATGGAGAAAAATATTTTACAAACTTTAATAACGCTTCTTACTAAAAACACCCAATGATCTAAAAATAGAACTTCCATAAGGATCCAATAAAAAGTGTCTGTAAACAGCCCACAGCTAACATTAGGCTAAAAGACTGAATCTTTTACCCTAAGATCAAGGATTTTCAGTCTCATCACTTCTACACACATTGTAGGGAGGAGAAAGCCAGGAGAACTGGACAGAAAGAGAAGTAAAGGGCGCCAAATGGGAAAAGAAGGAGTCAAATCCTCCCTGTTTATAGATGACCTGACCTTCTGTAGAGAAATCCTAACCAATCCGCAAAATAAACTATCACAATTAATAAACAAGTCACAGGGTACAAAATCTTTATAGAAGAGTCAGTTGGCTCTACAAACTAATAATGAACAGTCTGCAAAGAGAATTAAATTCCATTTCTAGAAGTATCACAAAGAATAGTATGCTGGGCCGGAGGGTTAGCTCAGTGGTTCCGGCGCCTGCCTCACAAGGACAAGGTCCTGAGTTCGATCCCTGGTGACCACATACAATGCTGGGCATGGAGCCCACCAGCAATTAATACCACATACCACAGTGCCGGGCGTGGTGGCTCACGCCTGTCATCCCAGCACTCGGGAGGCAGAGGCAGGAGGATTGCTGAGTTCGAAGCTTGCCTAGGCTACATAGTGAGCTCAGATCCATCCTGAACTACAAAGCGAGACCCTATCTCAAAACAAAACAAAACAAAAAAAACAGAATAGTATGTTGAAGGGTTAGCTTACAATAGAAATATAAAATTTTTACTTAGCAATTATCACTAGAAGAATTAAAGAAGACCTCAATTAGTGGAAAAACATGACATGATTGTGGATTGAGACACAGTAAAGCTTGTACATAAATGTTCATTTTGCAATGTTTTTCATAATAATCAGAATAGAAATGACCCAAGTGCCCACCAGCTGATAAATGGGTAAGCAAAATGTGGTATATCTACACAATAAAAAATTATTTAGCCATAAAAAGAAACAAGTTTCTGATATATCCTACAACAGCACAAAACTTGCAAGCATTGTGCTAAGTGCAAGAATCCAGGCAGACGTATGATTGAAGTCACATTCATGAAATGTTTAAAATCAGTAAATTTATAGTCATGAAAGTAAATTAGTGATTTCTAGGGGCTAGAGTGAAAGAAAGATATACGGAGTGAGTGCTAATAGGTATGGTATTATTTTAAAGGGTAGCAAACGTTTTACATTAGACAGTAATGATGATTATGCAACTTTGAATATTACGGAAGCCACTGAATTTCATTCTTTACAAGGGTAATTTGTGGTATGTAAATTACACTCAGTGATAAAGATTTACATTAATAAAGTGTGGCGTCCTTCCTATTTGTGTATCGTCCTGGACGTTATAAGTAAATAGTTACTGAATTCCTCTGGGCTCCCTGGAGTCAGATTATTAAGGGACATTTTTTGCTTACGTTTAGTGGTTGAAGAAGACTCCAGGTCCTCTGCACACCACCGAGAAGCTCACCCACCGCGGCGCCCCCGGAGGCCGAGCCGCCCCTCTTCCCGGACAGCGCCGCGGGCTGGCGCGTTTCCGAGGCCTGGGACTGCGGCCGGGCAGGCACCCTGCAGGGAGCCGGTGAGAGGGCGCGGCGGGGCTAGCGCCCCTGTCTTCGTGGCCCCGCACCGTGGCGAGGGAGGCCCTGCGGGCTGCGTGTGCCCGGGCTGCCTCCTGTGCCACGCAGGCCGGTGGGGCTCGGGACCCCTTGAGAGCTGCTCACGGGAATCTCACCGCGTCCCCTCCGACGGGACAGACCAGCCAGGAAAAGGAACTTCGTCTCAGACAATGATTTGCTTCGAAACCTGGAGCAAATCGGCAACAGTAAAACAGAGTTTCAAGATTCAGCTCACCCATCTACTCCGAGCCGTCAGGCGGACTCCGAGGCGTGGCGGGTTCCCTCGAGCTGCAGAGGACGCACTACGGCAGTGTCCACGCGCGGTGAGCCCACGCTGGACGGCGGGTCTTCTAACTGCCGGCCCGCCCGGCCCTGGCTCGGAGGTCGGCGTTTCAAACGCGCCCTGAATCTCGCGAGCAGAAAGCTCGTCCTCGGCAGAGGGGGCTCCGGGAGGGGCGGGGGTGTCGGGAGAAGCCGACCTCGGGTCTGTGACGGGGAGGCTGGCGTTCGGGGCCGCCTCTCCGTCCCTCTCCGCCTCTGTCTGCGTGAGAGGAGCCGCCCTCCAGCCGTGCGCGCCTCACCGGGACACCAGCCCCGCTGCAGGCCCGGGCCCAGCCTCCCTGCTGCGCGAGGCCTTCCTCTGGCCCCTTGTCAGGGAGCGGAAAGCTCGTGCATTTCACAAACTCTTTCAGAAACAGGAGCTGAAAGAAACAGAAAAACGTCCGTAAAGTAACATGATTTGTCGTAAACCCGGAAAATTCTCTTATCACTTAGGGTTTTAGTTGTTGTAGGTGTGTGTATGCACAAACACCTGTGCTTTATATGCATACAGACATGGGGTGGAATTGTATGCATTTGATATTTGACCATTTTAACCGAGAAAATGATATGGCTTGACCTGTCACACTTACACCCTCTTTAAATTTACACAAGGAAAATGTGCATACTTGATGAGTTTAAACCAGTAGCCAAGAAATTAAGTCTCCAGACTTATAATAAAGGGATTCAGATTAAAGTTTTTGACTTATATCTTTTCCTTTTTTTTTTTTTTTTGAGACAGGGTCTCTCTTTGTAGTTCAGGCTGGTCCTGAGCTCATTGTGTACCCCAGGCAGGCCTCGAACTCAGCAGTCTTCCTGCTTCTGCCTCCTGAGTGCTGGGATGACAGGTGTGAGCCACCAGGGATTGAATTTAGGACCTTGGGCTTGTAAGGCAGATGCCGGAACTACTGAGCTAAATCCCCGGCCCTATCCTTCCCTCTTGACAGATAACCTGGGCCCATCATCATAGGCCAGTGATTATGTGGGCTTGCGCGGGACGTGGTCCATGTCAAAGGCTACATGAAGGAGGGAAGATTGCACCATGGGTAATGAGCTGTGTTAAAGGATGATTTTCTGAAAGAAAAAGGAGAAAACCAGACTCTCATGAAAATATAAGATGAACACTTATCAAAGATTTTATTCACTCATTAATTAAATAATGGAATCAGTAAGATGCTACAATCAGTTCACTGGAGAATTCTAAGAACTACATACATACCCAGAGGGTATAAGGAATTATAAAATGAATTTACAAATCATTTTACTACTGTTTTTTCATAAAGCGCTCATCAGCTACATACCAAAGGACACACAAGTTTTTGCACTTACATGAAACACAGTCACTACTCCTGGTTATGGATTCCTTATCTATTCCCAACTGTACTCTGTAGAGTTGTAAAGTAATTCAAATAAACTAAAAGTGGGGAGGACTTAGAAGGTGAGGTTGCCATATAGACAGCACTTTGTGTGTGTGTGTGTGTGTGTGTGTGTGTGTGTGTGTGCACTGAAAACTGAGTTCAGGGCCTGCTGCATGCTAAGCATGTGTTCTAGCATCAGGCTATACTCTCAGTGCTATTTTTCTTGCACATTTCAAAGACTCAGAATTTATCATGACGCATAAATAGTTGAGCAAGCCAGCCTCATAGTATCATAAAAGGCATCACATTTGGCTATTTGTGCCATTGGAATATATGTTCCTCTTCTGCCCCTCAGAGTTGAGATAGAACTTTCATTTAATGAATTTTTAAATAACTGCTCAAGGCGGAGCGCCCTAGACCAGAAGACAGCTTTTGCTTACGCGTCAGTGGGAGTCAACTCGAGATCCTTTTGAGTGGAGACAGTCACAGGAAGAGATAGCACTGGCCAAGACTTTGACAAGAGCAGAGGGAGTATCGTACAACGGAGAAAAATGTCCTGAGCAGAACTGCCTCCTGCCGAAGGCTCTAACGCTAACTACCCATTTCTCTATCACTTTAAAGCGACAAATCCAGAACAAGTGCCGAGATCTGATTCCTTAGGAGAGAGGCCGCAAAAGGAGCAGGGCATTCTCCCTCTGTGTGCGTAATAATCACTGCCACAGCAGCCCTGGGGCAGCGGTCAGCGCCTCTTTCTGCTTCAGAGAGAAATGGACAGGATTCTGGAAACACCGGACGTGCCCGGAAGCCGGGTTCGCCACAGACGGGGCGGCTCTGAGCAGGGCGGCTCCGGGGGAGACAGGCAGCGCGGGCCTGTGCTAACCTAGGCACCCAAACTGTTCGGCTTTATTCTTTTAAAATCAGAAGAAACAGGGCAATAATAATATTGAACGTGTAATATTCAAGGCAACATGAATTTTATTTATCATAGTAACAATGCAAAATTAAAATAATTTTAAATACGTTTCTATGGAAAGGAACCAGAGAAGCAATGGGCTTTGCCTTAGCCACTTTCTTCATTGCTAACACAATACCCAGCGTCTGCGACTTAAAGGAGGGCAGATTTATTTTGGCTCATGATCATACTCCAGATTGGGCACACTGCAGGACAGAACTGC
>PVIC010003558.1:0-68276 GCA_004025085.1 Thryonomys swinderianus | reverse complement strand
AGGCTGGCCCTCAGCTCACTATGTAGCCCAGGCAAGCCTCGAACTCAGCAATCCTCCTGTCTCTGCCTCCCGAGCGCTGGGATGACAGGCGTGAGCCACCACGCCCGGCTTCCTCGTCCTTGTTTTTTTTTTTTTGCTTTTTGAGACAAGGTCTTGCTTTGTAGTTCAGGCTGGCCCTGAGCTCACTATGGTGCCCAGGCAAGCCGCCCCACACTCAGCAATCCTCCTGTCTCTGCCTCCCGAGTGCTGGGATTACAGGCGTGAGCCATCACGTCCGGCATTGTTGTATGCGGCGTTTGATTGTTGGTGGGCGTGTCTCCACGCCCAGCATTATATGTGGTTACTAGGGATCGAACTCAGGACCTTGCGCTTGCGAGGCAGGCGCCGGAATCACTGAGCTAACCCTCTGGCCCTTCTCGTCCTTGTTTTTAAGTGTCTCTCAACCTGGCATCCAAATTGTGCTGGGGTACGCAGGCACTCAGCTCAGGGGACCAATTTTTGTGCAGCCCTGGGAGGAAAAGTTAGAAATTCCGTGCACATTGCACTCTTCCGTTTTCTTCCTAAGCGAGAATCTGGGAGCCAGGTGTTTTCCTGATGGTTATGGAGGATAGGTTTTTTCGGAGTTGGTGTGTAGATTTCCCAATCTAGTTGTACGAGTTACTTGTTGTTGCTGCTGCTGTTGTTTTGACTTTGTGTAGCGTACTGTGGCCTCTTAACTGGACCTCTTTCCCACAAAAAAGCGATTTGGTTCATATATTGTTAGGTTGGTGTTTCTACTCTACAATCTTGTTGTTCTTTGCTTTTGAATTTTAAGTTTAATATGTATTTGATAATGGCTAATTAGTTTATCCTTCTGGGTAACTAATATTTCCCCCCAGTTTGTAACTTCTTTTTAGCCTCTCAACAGATTTCTGAACTTTGATGTAATCTGACTTTGAATTTTTCCTTTAGGGTCTCTGCTTTTGGTGTCAGGAGTAAAAGATCTGCTCAGTTCTCAATTCTAAAGATTTTCTCTTACAGTTGATGTTGGGCAGAACAATGAATGGAACTTTATTGTTCTTCTCCAGAATTCCTTTGACCATTCCAGTTCTTTGGCCTTCTAAGAAAAAATGTAAAATAACATTTTAATCTATAAAAGGCTTTTTTCTAGGCTTTTATCAAGAGTTGCATGAAAGGTGGGGTTCAACTGGCATGTTTGCAGAGCTGGGTGGTATGTCTGTCCACTCACCCCCGTCTCCTGAGTCCTTTCATCATTATGCAGTTTTCAACACATAAGCCTGACGTATGTTTTGTTGCACTTCATTAAACATTTTCTTTTTGAATCACAGTAAGTGGTATTACATGTTTAACTGAGTGGCTTGTGTGAATTATTAGCATGTGAAAACAGTTGGGTTTTCATATGTTTATCTTTTCAGTGCAAGTCCTTCAGGGACACACATATGAATCTGTAGCATTTATTTTATTGATCTTTGATGACTTCCATATGGAAAATCATGTCATTGTAAAAAATCATGTCATTGCAAAAACAGGGTTGGTTTTACTGTTTCCCTTAAAATCTGTGTTCCTCTTTTGTTGTCTGTGACTGATACGACTGTTTACTATTTCAGCATTTTCTAATATAGGAGACCTTTTCCGTGGTTCTTTGATTATACAGAACAGGCTTTGGTGAGACTCTCATGTCTATCCCTGCAGACATTGCCAATATATAAAGACATATATATGCCTATATATATATATTGCATATATAAAGGAAAATAACATTCAGGGAATTCAACACTGGGTTCCCTTGGGTCTTTTATGTCTTTCACTGCTCTGAGAGTTTTCTTGTATATATATATTCCAGAATCTTCTATTTGTATTAAGAGAAATAGGGAAAATCACAACTACTCTTCAGCCTAAGCATCACCATTAGTTTTGTAAAATGTTATGGAAATCTCAGTCCTTACTTGAAATTTTAAGGTCCATTAAACTATGATAAAAGTAAAGTTGGAGTAACCAGCTTTTATTATTTAGGACATGAGACCCTAGGCCTTGTCACCCGTCCTTTAGGAGGGTGAATGGTGTTGTTGACTGACCCCAGATCTGTGAACTTGGAAGCTGTCTTAGGAAAAAGGGAAGAAGCTGCAGCTTGGTTCTTCCAGAGCTCCTGCAGCTGGAAGAAATGCTCCCAATCCTGCAGTATAGGATTTAACAGTTTAACAATGGGCAGTGGGAGTATTGGGGATTGAACTCAGGACCTTGTGCTTGCAAGGCAGGTGTAGGAACCACTGAGCTAAATCTCTAGCAATGCGGGGTTTATTTCAACAGGATTCATCTTCTCAATAAGGTCCTGGGTCCCTGCCTGAGGGCTCCAGAGAACTGGGAAAACAATGAAGCACTCTGCTCAGCTCTTGTTGGGGGGGGGGGACCACACCTGTAATCCCAGCACGCTGGGACTACATGTTGGACTGTATGTTGAAGCCGATCCTGGGGAATTCAGTGAGATTCTGGCTCAAAAAAATAATAGTTTCCATCACCTGGCAAATGCAGGGTCCTGAGTTTGGTCCCCAGTTCTGAAATAAATTAATAATAAAATAATAATAATAATAATAATATTTTTTTAAATAGTAGGACTGGGGATGCAGCTCAGTGTGAAGGCCTTGAGTTTAATCCCCAGGACTGGAAACCAGTCTGAGCAGGCAGTGTTGGTACAAGCCTGTGATCCCAGCACTGTGCAGCAGTTCTTCCGGCCCATCGGCCGGCCCACTTCCTGTCTCTCTCTCCTTCCGCCCGCTTCCTAGCGCCTCTCTCCGGCAGCTCTCCCGCTGAGAAATGCAGCAGCGCCCCTCCTCCCCAGACCGCCCTGCGCACCACGGCCACAGTCTGCACGGAAGGCCGCAGCGGTCCTTCCTCCACCTGGGGCACCTCTTCCTCGCTGGCCCCTTCCTGAGGAGAGACCTGGTGCGGACCATGGGCTTTCCACCACTGCAGACTTCCTCCTTGCGGCATCTGCTGTCGACAAGTAGCATCTTGAGCACTTATTGGCACTGATCGGGAGAGCTGATGAGCGTTGCCTAGGGAAGCAAGGAGGTGTGAGGCGAGGACTTTGGCTTTTCGTTCTTCGCTGTCATCTCTCTTGAAGGAAGCAGAGCTCTCCTTCCTCACTGTAGGCTGCTGATGTGCTGAGTTTTAATTCCCACGTCCACAGACAGCCTGCTATTTGTATTTCTCAATCCAATGCCAGCCACCTTGCCCTGGCTTCTTGCGTGGCAGCAAATCAGAGCCATGCCAGGGAGACCAACCGTGTGAAATCCGCCCCCCCCCCAAGCTTTGATCTGTCACTAAGCAAAAAAGAAACACTGGCATCTGAAAGGAAATGCCTGCCAGATTCTGGCAAAATATTGCCTGCCAGGCTTATTTTGCAATGTTGTAAATCTGAACTTTTACACCTTCATAAATATTTTAGCAGAAAGTTGGACAGCCTGCACCAAGCGTTCTTGCCAGAGTCTAGTTGAGAGCAAAACCAAGCTTCTGTGTAGCTAGTTTTCTGGTGTCTTCCAGCAGGGAATGCCATACTTGCACGACTGTCCTGTTGGTGGTGCTTGGGAGAAACCAAGGAGGACCAAAGGCCCCACGAGAGGCTGATCGTGGCGAAGGAGTTAAAGCAGCCATGGGCTGGATGTTGGAGAAAAGTCCTGGGCAAGAAACCAGCCAAGAGTCATTGTCTCCATGTGCAGCACTTTGACTGCTTCCTGAGTTCTCGATGCTCAGAAGCACAAGTGTGAGCAGGTGCTGCTCCTTATGAGCAGCATGCACCAAGAAAGCACTCGGTACAGCTGAGGAGGATTTTCATTAGCAGAGGAATCTTAGAGAAGGTCAGCGCAGGACTTTGTACCAGCTCCCAGCTACAAGGGTCTCGTCCAGAAGTCATGCCTCTATTCTTTTCTTTTTTTTTTCTTTCTTTCTTTTTTTTTTTTTTTTTTAGACAGGGTCTTGCTTTTGTAGTTCAGGGTGGCCCTGAGCTCACTATGTAGCCCAGGCAAGCTGCTGTGAACTCAGCAATCCGCCTGCCTCTGCCTCCCGAGTGCTGGGATGACAGGCGTGAGACACCAAGCCCGGTACTGTGGTATGTGGTATTTATCGCTGGTGAGCGTGAGTCACCACGCCCAGCCTTCTATGTGGTTACCGGGATTGAACTCAAGACCTTGCGCTTGCGAAGCAGGCCCCGGAACCACTGAGCTAGATCTCCGGCCCCATGCCTCTATTCTTAAAGAGAACATGAACCAAGACATTCAGGTTTTCTGATTTTTAAAAAAATCTTTATTGGTACATTGTGTATCACATCATGATCACACTCAGTACTGGGAATTTGTACCAGTATATGACACTATTTAATTCTCTCTCTCTTTTTTTTTTTTTTTTTTTTGAGACAGGGTCTTGCTTTGTAGTCCAGGCTGGCCCTGAGCTCACTATGTAGCCCAGGCAAGCCTTGAACTCAGCAATCCTCCTGCCTCTGCCTCCCGAGTGTATTTAATTCTCATTTTTTTTCCCATTCCCCTACCCACCCGACAATCCCCCATCCCCTAAATACATAAGCTAAGCAATGCTGATATTGAAAAGAAAAGTTGGTGTTTTCTATTTGGATCCCCAAGTATTACAAAAAGGAGAAAAAGTTTCTGGCTTACTGAACCCCTCTACCCTGGCCAAAGTTTGACCAGTTCCTGTTTCTGTCACAAGAGGGGTCCTGGGGAGAAACGGTGAGGTCAGCCACCTCTGGTGTCATCTTTTCCCACCTGATCCAGGATGTGCACACGTGGTGTCACTCTGGTCAAGAGCCTGTGGTTGGGCAGAATGCGCAGCAGTCATTCTGGAATCTCGGCTTCCTGAGCTGTGCACTTGCACAATGAGCACTTAGGGTGCAGAGTCCTGATGTGGCATCATGGCGAGTCTCATGTTATATCCCATCTAGAATTTTGGTGCTTGAGGGAAATGCCTATCAGAAGAAAATTATAATTACTTTACTGGTGTTTTAATTATACTCAATTCATTAAATTTTGGATAAAAGAACTTTAAGAAATTAAAAGGATGTTCCTACCTAGATAAATGCTGATTTTATGATCTAGTACAAAGATGCTATTTAAAAACTCACTTGCACTGTGACATCAGAAACCTTAAATTACAAAGTTAACCCATCTGATTTTCTTTTTTCAAACAATTGATTTTATTGGTACATTCTATATACACATCATGATCACACTTGACACTGAAGATTTGTACCGGTACATGACACAACTTAATTCTCATTTAAAGAAGATTTTTTTTTTCTTTTTGAGACAGGGTCTCGCGTTGTAGCTCAGGCTGGCCCTGAGCTCACTATGGCGCCCAGGCAAGCCACCGCGAACTCAGCAATCCTCCTGTCTCTGCCTCTCGATGGCTGGGATTACAGGCGTGAGCCACCACGTCCGGCATTGTGGTATGCGGTATTGATTGCTGGTGGGCGTGAGTCTCCACGCCCAGCATTGTATGTGGTTTCCGGGGATCGAACTCAGGGCCTTGCTCTTGCGAGGCAGTTGCTGGAACCGCTGAGCTAAATCTCTGGCCCCTAAGTACCATATCTTTTCTCTGGTATGAGAAACCCAAGATGTAAATGAGTCCTATAATGCATGATAGATATTGTAGATTAGAAAATATTGAAAGGGAAAGGGGGGTAGGAGTAAGTACAAAGGGAAAGAAAGAAATGGTGGTAGAAAAGGAAGCAAAACCTATCGGATTTTTCTAAAGAACTTCAGATGCCCACTAGACTTACAGATATTATGAATAAAACTTCCTAATCACTTGGGTAGCTCTTATAACTCTAAGAAACTGTACTTATAAAAGTAATAAACTGCCGCAACATCTTAAAAGCAAAGCCTGCATAAAAGATAGACTATGATTCAGAAAGCTACTGCTATGCTAGAATCTTTCTATCCAGACATACAAATTTACTAACCCAAGTAAAGTGTCACTGCAGGCTGCTAGAGGTACTGAGAGGAAGTATTTAGGTAATGAATTGAAAATTGGGAATCAAAACATCAGATTTATTAAAAAAACTCCAAGAATATTTTGAGGTAAGCTGGCATTTATTAGAATAAATCCTTAATTATGTTCATAGACATCTGAAAGTTAAATTTTGCAACATGCTGTTTTCTTACAATCTTTTCTTTGGAAAACATTTACACATGTTTTATCCTAATCCACGTCATCAGTGGTTCCCTACTAAAAAGACACTGCCATTCCCTCAGGGCTAGACTAGCTGGTCTCCAAAGCTCACCTCTTATTTTCTCCGAATAAAGATAATCCACATGGCTCTGAAGGTAGTTGGTGGTGACCATGAAACTAAATCCTAGTCAGGTGAAACAAACAGAGTAGAACTGGTGAGTCTTCTTCGAGCTGTGTCTCCTCTGGCCGAATGCAGGTAGAATACAATGATGGCAGTGACATTCAATGTCCTGGGTCCACACTTGACAGTGGAGAAAAAAAAGCTTTCCTAAAACACACCGATTCTAATACATGAGAAGAAATGCACTTTTACCACATTAATTCACCTGGTCTTTGGGATTATTTGTTACTGCAGCACAATCTTCCCTAATTGATAGATGTGCCCCAGAACAATTCAAGTCCCTTAATAGTTGATTTGCCTCCATGGACTGTCATTCATTAAAAACAATGCAGCCGGGTATAGTGGCTCACACCTGTAATCCCAGCATTCGGGAGGCAGAGGCAGGAGGATTGCTGAGTTCGAGGCTTGCCTGGGCTACATAGTGAGCTCAGGGCCAGCCTGAACTACAAAGAAAGACCCTGTCTCAAAAAAAAAAAACAAAAAACTTAATGAAATATACATATAGTTTGGGTTGACCAATAGCACTATTTCTGCAAATTAGAAACCCTTCTAAACCCGTCCTGCAAATTATTTCATAGTCCTTGGTCTTTAAGTCTCATCATGGACTTATCAATTTTCATGGAATTATTTTTGTTATCATTATTAGTATTCATGGACATAGCAGTGAAACAACTTTTGTGTTATAGCACTATACTAGATATCTTCCCAAATGTCTTATCTCATGTTGACTTTTTTTTGTCTGTTTGGGGAAAGCTAATAAAAGGAAACTATTGCTCCAAGGTATCGATTAATCTTTTCACCTTAATTTCCTCATTTAGCTTGTCAGCAGACATCAATAGAAAGACTACAGCAATGTGGATCAAGCAAATTAACTTTGGCTTTGGGTCTAGGTGCTGGTGAAATCGATGCAGTAACTACGAGAAGTAAATAAAATCCAAGGTGATTGTTGATATCTGATTAAATGGAATTCATCCTTAATATTACAGCAGAAGTAAAGTACAATAGGAGAATGTATCTCTAACAGAAGGCACAGAAATAATACTATATGTTTGCAGCTGAGTTGCAGTTGAGTTGAGAGGGAGTAAAGCTATAGTGAGATGAATAAGAAATTGGTTTCTTGCTGGGCATGGTGTCTCATGCCTGTAATCCTAGCACTCAGGAGACAGAGGCAGGAGGATTGCTGAGTTTAAGGCTTGCCTGGGCTACATAGTGAGCTCAGGGCCAGCCTGAACTACAAAGTGAGACCCTGTCTCAAAAAAAACGAAAGAAAACAAAAAAAAAAACCTGGCTTCTTGGTGAGGGAAGGTCATGAATCTTACTTTCTTTGTAGATTCTACACCTGAACCAGAGTCAAGATTAAGCAATGAGGAAGAGAGACTTCAAAGAGAAATAAATGGACTAATCAGGTTGGCCAAATAATTTATCACGTTGTTTACTCTTTATGGTAACGATTTTTCGGCACTGAGTAGTTGAGATGATACTTATCTATCAGAATGAAGAATCAACAGTATCTAGGAGCATCTTTAGGGTAAAATGATTTTGTTGTTTGGCTGTTTCAATGCATCAGGAAACACTAAAGAGTTTTTAGACAATCTTCTCATCACTATAGATTCCAAGAAAGCAGGTGATAAATATTTCACACATTCAATGGACATGATCCATGGTGGGGGGTTCTGAGAGGAAATCCTCTCTGGGACATCATATCAGAGCCAAGTGGCATTTAAGAAAGACACATTTGTGACCATCATTACTATCTGCACGGGGAGGTCAAGTCCAACAGGACAAATGCTCAGGACACACCTGTGCGAAAGCAGCCATTCGATGCCACGCTTTATCACTCGACAAGATGATTTTGTCCAATTTCATACACACCTGATATAAAACAACTTGTAGAGTAATAAATATACTCTAAGCAGAGTCACTTGCCATCAGATCTTAGTATGTGTTTCTCTTTCCTTCTCCTGGCCTGAGAATTTTTGTAGCAGAGCCAACCTAGATTTTTTTCTCTATGGTGTTCAACAGCACAAGTTGCAAGTGCAGGTGGATGTTGAGGACAGATGTTTGCTGTTAAGGAAATGGGCCATTGCAGCTTGGGAAGGTTAACCAGTTATGGTCGTGGTTAGGGTTAGGGAATGGATTCAGACCATGGTGGGGGTCCCAGTCCTGCATTCTATTTCCATCCTGCTTCGCAGCACAAGTCAACATCCACTGCATCTGGCTTCTCCTTCTCCATCCTTCCTCTGATGAGTAAGGACTCTTTTTTGGCCTCTTTTTCAAAGGAAATCCCCGGCACTGTCACCATTCGGCTGAAGTGTCAGGGCACAGCATGTGTTTCCTGTATCTCAGTAGCTTCCAAGAGTCTGCACTGCGACTGCAGGTCACTCAGTGTCTTGATTCGGACAGACTTGACAATGACGGACTGTTTCCCACAGGAGTGATGGAAGTCAATGACGTAAGCCTGTGCAACATGCAGACACTCTGCATTCGAGCAAGGAATTCTCCGCGTCTGTCTTGCATCTGGCTGTTGAAACCCAACACAGCTCACACAGCCTGATAATCAAACCCTCACCACCTACTCTCTTCCCACGGGCTTCCAAATGCTATTTCTCCTTGCTGTTTTTCATTTATCTTTCTTTCCTGGCTGTGTGATATGGAAGCTTACTTTCTTTCATCTTTCAAAGTCATAGTCAGTCTTTGGATGAACGTCCTTTTTGTGATGACCTTCCCGTGATCCTTTTCTTTCTTTGTGGTCTATCACTTCCAAAATGAAGCTGCTTCCAGCATAATGAGTTGTTACGATTGGCTGCAAACTAGAATGCATTTTAGACTCTTATGAAATTTGATGCATGTGAGTAAAAATGGAAAGTTCCTTTTTCTCTCCTCAGAGATACTCACTCTTCTATAAATATGAGAGAATTAGCAGCAATGAGACGACACAGCACATAACATCCGTATCTATTAAATTTTTCAGAGAAAGTAAGATGGTAGAGCCAGTTCTGGGAAAAAGCTTACACAAAGCCTAGCTGTTTGGTGGGTGGCATCTCTTCCCTTCCCTTCTGTCCTGCTTAGGAGGTTACTTTGTGTGTGTCCTGTGTCTGCCCTCTTTATCTCTGTGTGGTTGTTGTTATGTCTCCTGAGCTCACTGTCCGTGTAGGAAATATTTCCATTATTCAATTGCAACTATGGTGGGCCATCCCACTTATTCACTTATTTACTCAACTTAAAACATGTTCAGTGCACTTAAAGTAATCTGAAATAAAAGGTTCCAGTCTTTTAGGGATCTAAAACGTGGGGATTTATCCCGGCTTATATTGACTAGAATATAATTGGTAACTGCTACATTTTCCATACCATGCACATTTCTCTATAGTTTTGGGTGGTTTGAATGGTTTCATTTAAAGTAAACGCAAGTATTCTAATCAGTGCATCTCTTTCTTGATAATTATTGCTTTTATACAAGTTCTAACAAGAATATCTTCTTCATATAAGTCCAGAGCTAATTTGTGTTCAGTGTGAGAAACAGCCTGGGCTGATTATTCACTTTACAAGTTAGTATTTTTTTTTCTCTGTAGTCTTCTCATGATTTAGCTCCTTGTCACACCATCTTCCTTTGCGAGATGGGGGCAGAGAGCCATGTGGACCCACCTTTTCTCCTGCCTCCCATTTGTTTTTAAGGGTCCATTTATACTTGACCCCTTCCACAAGCAGTGTGGAATGCATCACTGAAAACTATGCGCACATTAATTATGTCTCCATGCAAATAAATGCCATAGTTATAGATGTTTCATTTTTCTAATTGACCTTATTTATCAGATACCACACAAGAAAAACAAGGAATATGCTTTAAAATAAACCAAATGATTAAAAATACCACTGTATTCAACTTTCAGCTTAAGAAATAACTTATTGGGCCAGGGAGTTAACTCAGTGGTTCTGGCATCTGCCTGGCAAGAACAAGGTCCCAAGTTCAGTCCTTGATGACCACATACCACAATGCCAGCTGTGGTGGCTCACTCCTGTAATCCCAGCACTCAGGAGGCAGAGGCAGGAGGATTGCTGTGAGCTCAAGGCTAGTCTGGGCTACAGAGTGAGCTCAGAGCCAGCCTGAACTACAAAGCAAAAACTTGTCTAAAAAAAAAAAAAAAGAACTAGTTATTGACCCATGATTCTGAAGTCCCTGGAAGGATCTGCTTAGGCCCAATCAACTTCTGCTGTCTGTGCAGTGCATTGTTATCCTGCATCTTAACTGTTATTGTAACTTCATTATTTTATGCCATGTATCTTCAAACTGTTTAGAACTTCTTATTTGCCCTTCAACTTAAAACAAATGGATTTATGCTGCATGCATTTTAAAGATTATTATATTTGAGAGATTTCTTCATGTATGTTTGTACCTAAAAGAGTTCATTCATTTTCACTGATGAACGATTCCATTAATTGATGTGTTGAATAGATAATGAATCAGTTAATAAATATCACTGTTCATTTTATCAAGTGACACTTGTGCTGTTTCCAGTTTCCTCTAATGTAAATGGTGCAAATATAGTGAACATGTGTCCTTCGTGACTAAACTTGCATCTATTGATACAGTTTTAAAACAATAAAGCCAACACAGTTGAAGGCTGTGTGACTACTATGAGTCTATTTTGTGGTTCTGGAAATTTAATCCCACACTTTTGCACTGAGCTACACCATCAACTTGTCTTTTATTTCTATTTTGGAGCATCTCACTTGGGCATTTTCCTCCACACTAACCTCTTGATGGGCTTTTAGGTGCTTTCCAGTTGTGAAATCTAATAAGTGCTACAGACATTCTTATATAAATTGCTCCCATGGAGATGCTTATACAGATCTGGAATTTCTAACTCAATGATTACTATATGTTTAACTTTGTAAGCAGGTGCCTAGTAGTTTTCCAAAGTGACTATGGGCTCCGCCAGCTGTGTATACATCGTTTAAGTGTCTACAAGTTTAGTCTTGCCTCTAAACATTTGGAATTGTCTATCTCTCAAACTGTTCCTGGTGTAGTAAGTTTAAAGTGTTAACTCACTGTGATTTTGTTTTACTGACAATGAATGAAATTAATAATTTTATGAACGACACCTTTAAGATTTTTATTAACATGTCCTTTCCTTTTAAATAGGTTGGTTTTCATTTGATTATTGCTGTATGTATATTTTCTGGGTACAATTCCTGACACATTTATGCCTTGCAAATATTTTTTTCTGTTTTTGATTGCACTTTCATTTTCTTCTTAGTGATTTCTGATTAGTATAAATTTTTATTTTTAATTACATTTATTTTTTTTAATTTGATGCTTAGTGCTTTGTATGGTTAAAGTCTTTGCTTCATACTGGATGGAAAAGATAGATGTTCTTTGTTAAATAAGTACATGTTTTTTGATTTAATGTTTAGTTTATTATTGATTTTTAATTAAGTTTAATTTTCAATTGACTCATTTCTTTTGTCTATCCAATTTTTCTAGTAAAAGTTTTTTAAAAATCTCTTTCCAATAAGATACTAAACATATTTTATAAAAAATTAGTAATTTTATATACATAGACATATATAGTGCTGATAAAATCTGCTTACATATTATTTTATCATTATAAAATGCTATCAAATTATTTACTATGTTTTGCCTGTGTTTTCAAGACCTGTTGGGCACCATGTAGATGTCAACTTTTGATTCTATCTTATTTTTCTACCTGCCTGCCTTTCCCCTAATACCACATGTCACCATTGCTTTATTACTGCAGTAAGTTTGAAACTAGGTGGTATATACACTTTAACATTTTCCATTTATTTTCACTCTTCTAGATGATGCATAGCACAAATTCACATATCAGCTTGTGAATTTCTACAAAAAAGTTACTATGATGAATGTATAAATTAGATTGGCATGAATGAAAGCTTAACAATGTTGTATATCCAAAACCAGAAGTATCTCTCTCTCTTAACTTGTCTTATTCGCAACAATATATGGTATGACCAACAACTGTGGTGAGTGGTTAAATTAACTCACTTATTAGAGCTAAAGACAGATTACCATTAATATCTGTCTTAGTCATTTTTATCATTATTGAGACAAAATACCCAACACTCAAAGTTAAAGGAGGAAAGGTTTATTAGGATCACAGTATGTAGAGGTTTCAGTCCATAATCATCAGGCTCCAAGGCAGGATGGCTTGGCAGAGAGGCATCTAAGAGAATAAAGAGGTCATGGCAGGCAGAAGGCATCAGCAGCAAAGAAGCAGCAAGTGACAAGCAATGACAACAGTAGCCCTTTTTTTGGCAGTTGTTTATATTCTACCCAGGCTACCCATCCTTAGTGTGAGTAGTACACCCAGGGTAGGGCACCCATAATCCTAGCAAAGTACCATGAATGAATCCCAGAGTCACATCTTCAATCCCAGCTTTCTGTATTCTAGATCCAACACCTCCGAAAAGCCCCACTTATGATCACATGAGGCTTTGAGGGGGACATCTAAATATGAGCCATAGTAATCTTCCTCAAAACACTCTTCTTTACTTTGGGTACAATTATCCTACTATTCTTGGCATGTTTTGAAACACTTCTGGAACTCTTTTTATTTTTTTATAAATGTCTTTAGCCACACTGTTGTGGCTGTCTCCATGTCCTGACTTGGTTCAAAACATTTACTTTTCATAGTCATTTTTGGGAAAGACCCCAAAATCACTGATGCCAGATCTGGTGAGTTAGGACATACTGTAAGGTCTTTAACAGCCTGCCTTTTTCGCTGGGTGGCACTGGGAGGAGCATTCATCTTATCTTTTGGCCCCTTGAGATGAGACACTAATGGGAGAAGATTTCCAGAGCTGCTTTGAAAAGTGCATAAAGGATGAGTTAAGTGAGATTGAAGCACATGTGAGTATTTTGAAGAGGATTCTGGCAATGTATCTTTTACTGTCATAAATCTTTTAGTTTAGTCACTGTATATTTCACTTGTACCTCCTATTTTCATTTTACACGTCTTATATTTTCTTAATTTTATTATGATGGTTGTGTTTTGAGTCCGGTCATTTTCTGTAAGTTGAAATGTATTATTTTTATATAGATGTTGTATCCTATGACATTGATAAATTTGTTTATTAGCTCTGGGAGATGACCTGAAATTTCCTCAGAATCTTCTATACCCTCATTTATGTCATTTAAGGGCCGAGAGCATTGGTTAGTGGTAGAATACTTACTTAACATGGGGAAGGTTCTGTGGTCAATCTCTAATAGCACCAAAAATTAAAGAAGCCCATTATCAGCAAATAGGAACACTTGATCTTTCACCTTTCCGATCTTTTTCTCTCTCATTCTTGCCTCACTGTAGGGGGTACAACTTGTGGCACAGTCTTCAATAGAAACAACAGTAGGTGATATCTTTGCCTCATTACCAAACAGAAGGCTTTCAGCCTTACAGTATTAAGCATGGTTTTAGTTTTCAATTTTTTATGTGGATGTCCATTTTCAGGTTGGGAAAATTCCCTTTTATTCCTCATTTGCTGAGAATTCTTATCATGAGTGGGTGTTAGGTTATGCTGAATGTTGTATGCATCATTAAGATGCTTGTGACTTTTTCCCCAGTCTGTCATTAAAAACATTTTTTTTCTTTTTCATGTATTGGAAAAGTCTCACACTGCTAGTTTCACTTTCTATAAACTGTCTTGCAGGACTGTACCTGTGTTTCTGGCAAGTAGCTGTCCACAGTCTTCCATTACCAAGTGTGCTCTCCAGTGAGCTCAGGGTGGGCTCTGTGTGAGGCTGTCTTTGCTGCTGTTGCCTGTGGGGGCTGTGTTGGAAGTGGCATCTCTTCACTCCCCTCAGCTTTGTGCTATGGGTTCTGGTACTGAGAGGAGCAGACTTAGCCTCTGCTTGGCTGGCCCTGCAGAGTGATTGTTAGGTCTCTCTTGAATTCTGCGGCCCCTCCCCCAATAAATTTGACTTAGCCTCTTTCTAAAGGCCTTTCCTAAGTTCACTGAGTTATGTAGTAGCCTTTGATTTATCTCCCTGCCCCCCAAAATTATGCAGAACAAATTTCATTTTAACTCTTGCAGTTATCTGAACATGTTTGTATTTTGTTTTGATGTCATTGTGCAGGTGTTTGCCAAGTTAAATATTCAGGCATGGGAGGATTATGCAATTCAAACTGCTTTCCAAAGAGTTTATACTTTTCACTTCTATCAGCAGGTCCAAGCGTTTCCACTGCTTTGTATATTTCCCCAATGCACCTGCTGCCCATTAATGCAGCTGCTCCTGCGGGTATGAAGTGGTAGATCCTTGTGGTTTTATTACTAGGGTTTTGAGGAAAACAAGATGAAGCACTTTTATGTTCCCCATGCACTCAAGTTTACTCTATGTGAAATCACTGTTCATGATGGCACACTACTGGGCCATTTCTCCTCTCCTGAGTCACAAAAAATATTTATTTCCATTATGAATTACAGAAGTTCTAAATATCTCAGCACTTGTGACATTTCTTCATCTTCATTATTTTTTTCAGACGATACACTTTAAATTGAATTCACTTGTATTATTTTAAATTACTGGTAACTTGCTTAACAAATTCTCTGTCTAAATACCAATTTTTTTTTTTTTTTTTGAGACAGGGTCTCGCTTTGTAGTTCAGGCTGGCCCTGAGCTTGCTATGTAGCCCAGGCAAGCCTCGAACTCAGCAATCCTCCTGCCTCTGCCTCCCGAGTGCTGGGATTACAGGCGTGAGCCACCACGCCCGGCACTGTGGTATGTGGTATTGATGGCTGGTGGGTGTGAATCTCCACGCCCAGCATTGTATGTGGTTTCCGGGGATCGAACTCAGGACCTTGCGCTTGCGAGGCAGGCGCCGGAACCTCTAAGGTAACCCTCCGGCCCAACATTTTTTTTTTTTGAGGCAGGGTCTCGCTTTGTAGTTCAGGCTGGCCCTGAGCTCACTATGTAGCCCAGGCAAGCTCAAACTTACAGTAATCCTACTGCCTCTGCCTCCTGAGTTCTGGGATGACAGGCATGAGCCACCACATTGTGGTATGTGGTACTGATTACTGGTGGGCGTAAGTCACCATGCCTGGTATTGTTGTATGTGGTTACCGGGGATCGAACCAGGGACCTTGTGCTTGCTAGACAGGTGCCAGAACCACCAAGCTAAATCTCTGGCCCCTTTTATGACATTTTACTAGACATTTACAAGTTTTTGAAAATTATCACCAGCCAAGGATGATGGTGTATACCCATAATCCCAGCACTCTGGAAGCTAAAGCAGGAAGATCACCATGAACTCAAAGCTGACCTGAGCTATATAGTGAGTTCAAGAGCAGCTTATACTAAAAAGTGACACTGTGTCTTAAAAAAAATTAAATTAATCACTAAGTGTTTCATACAAGTAGAATGCTGTTTCTCCTTTTCTCATATGAAAGTGAAAATACTTTTATTTTTAGTTCTTATCTTTGCATTTTATTAGTCATGTTTACTAAAAAGTGTTTTTTTCCTAGTATTAAATAATATATCTTAAACGTTACTTGAAAATGTTGCAGTTTAGATAGAACTTGAACTCCTTCATGTGGATGGCTTTCCAAGGTTTTAGTTCTGCGCTTCTGTTTCCTGGAATTAGACATTATTACTGTCAATGTTGTTATTTATACAAAAAATACCTAAATTTGCCTCTAACTAGGTAGGACACAGAGTTAGTTCAAAGAGTGTTATCCACTAATACCATAGCTATTTCAAGGGTGTCTGGCAGTGACCTCTGAGCTTTCTGTGGCTGTTGGGATGTCTGTGTGCCTCCAGATTTTGTGGGACCTGAAAGTTATTGGCCCTAGTAATGCATTGTCTCAACCAGACCTGAAGACCAGCATGCTATGAAGTCATTCGAATTTCTTCCTTCCGGGTGTCACACCAGGAGGCTGTGGCTATTTAACTGATTCATAAACATGGCATGGATGGGGGACTATTTGGTGAAGATCATTTAAACACTACGACTTCAGGGTATGAAACAAAATTTTTGCTCTTTTAAAAAAATGAATATTAATGACTTATTTATTAAAAATTATGGCTTGAAATATTTCATGTTTTGATTCTATTTATAGATAACTTTAAGCATAACCTTCTGGGTTTCCTGGCCAAGATTCATTTTCACTTAATTTTGCAATTATGCTCTTTATCTTTGAGCCATAAAGAAGATCCTTTCTCAAGGTCAAGTGTGAAATTGTGGCCTTCATCTTCTCCATGGCTTCATTTGTCTGATGAAATCACAGTGACAAGCAGAACACAGTGAGATGAGAACAGGGAGGAGAAAGAGGAGGGTGTGGAGCTCGGACATCTGTCACAGTGAATGTGAGCAGTCAGACTTCCCACGGCGAGAGCACGCTGAGGGCTTGAGACACGGGGGCCTGGGTGACACCTTCTGTCACTTCGTATCTACTTTGAAATTCTTAACTTGATGCCCACCAAAAACTACCAAAATGTCATCAAATCACAGCCAGCTCGGTCTGTGTCTAATTCTCATCAGCTCACATTTAGCCTTAGAGTCAACCCTGGATCTGTGCAGTCCTGTATTAGTAAGTGCGGCCACCCATGAATTGAAAAAGAGCTTTGGCTACCGTGGTGCCTGTATATGGAATATGCACACAGTTTTTGTCTTGTCATTTTCCTCCAAAAAATGCAGTATAACAGCTATTTATACAGCACTCACACTCTATTAGGTATTCTGAGCAATCTAGAGAGAACTTAAAGTGTATGGGAAGATATGTGTAGGTTCTGTACAAATATCTTACTATTTTCTACAACAGTCTTGAACATACTTGGATTTTGGTATCTGTTGGGATCCTAGAACAAATCTCTGAAGGACACTGAGAGTTTAAAGTTTATTTGTCAGTAAAATATGGGAAGTTACACAGCTCCTTTCCATAGCTTTGCTAAAATTTTACATATGCAGTGATTAGATTTTTCTTTGATCTAGCTGAACACCTAATACATGGCACAGTTTATCAATCAACTTTATTTATATATTTGCTCATTTATTGCACAGAGGCAAGTTCTTTCTTGAGGCTGCAGAGACTTACATTAATTCCCCCAGAGAACTCTAACCATTCAGGGCTCAGTACAGCTTGGTAGGAAAGGTGACTAAGTAGAGACTTAGAATCCTCACCTAACCATCCCAGAGAGGAATGTTAATTTCCATGCAGATTGATCTCTAGCCAATTGAAGAAATTAAAGTCCTATAATGTTTCTAAGTTGCTTTATTGGCCTAAATTTACCAAACATAATAACCATAACTGTCTTGCAGAATTGCTGTACATATATATCACACCTTAATCATTACATTTCTAAGTTTTAAGACCTAAGTTCCCCTGGAGAAAGCCATGATTGTGTAGTGATCATGGCATGTTATCACCAGCTGCTGGCTTCACAAAATCAGGATACTTCAGCCTTGTCCTTAGAGATCTGAAAATAACCCAGAGATCTCATCTAATACCATTTATAGACTCTTACACGTATGTACTCATTTGATACGCAACATGATGCCATAGAATCTCTCATCTTGCTCAGAAGCAAAAGGGGCATGGGTTCAGGTACTTAGATCCAGGAAGTGAAGGAGACAGCAGCCTACCCTAGGTGCTCAGGAGAGATACTAAGATTTTTCCTTAAGCTGCTCAAGGCATGTGATAAGGATGCAATTCATGAGCAGGAGATAGCTCATGGAAGTGATATACTCACCCTAGCATGGGATGATAGGAAACAAAATCTGTTTCCAGAAGCACAGACAAGTATTGTTTGAATTAACAAATGTTATTAGTTCTACTGACACAGCTCTACATATTCAGTAAAGGGAGTGGAGGAAATCAGATACCTTGAACTGATAGCTCACGTTGACAGAGAGCAGCTTTCAAAAAGGGCGAAGAAGAGCTGTAGCAAATGTTGTTGAGCATTAAAGAAAATCAGGATGGAAAAAGGTCCCTGGTGCCTAGAAACAGGAAGTCCATTCGCATCTTAGACCAGAGTAATTTCTTGTCAGCTGAGCAGTAAGAACAGAGCCTTCTTGGAGTTAACTGAATAATAAATGAAAGGCAAAGAACTAAACACAGTTTGGATAGGTAATATATGATAAGATAGTGGTCCAGCTTGATCAGAGGAATGAGGTATTGAGAAGTTGAGGGGCTCAGAAAATTATTTTAGGGTGAGGAAAACCATAGGCTGGCTCCACTTACAACTGCAAGTAGACCTTTATATAAATGGAGATGCCAATTTACCTTTGAATTACTTTTGTCACCTAGAAAAATGTGGCTGTAGTATCATGTCACTGAATAAAATTTGGAGTTAATACCTGATTTTTCATTTTATTTTCTCCTTTTTTTTTTAACCTCTTAGTCAAGCACGAGTCAACTCGGGGATCACTGTGCCTGGGGAGAGACTGAAGAAGAAAGCTGATGAGCCGAACAAATATATCTCTCCCGTTCATTCCCATTATTTGTGGATCACCAATAAGTATCACAGAAATTTACCAAAAGGTTGCTTATTACTTTCACCATAACACTTCTCATAGCCTTGTTTTATTGCTTTCAAATTTGTTCATCGCCCTTTTTTTTTCTCCTGCTGAAATACGAACTCTGCGAAAAAGCAGAACCTGGAACATACCAAGCACACAATAACACTTGTTCGGTTGAGTGAGGAAATGGGCTGTGATACTTAGTAAACAAAAGACAAGTAATCTCCGGCCCTACAGACCCTAGCGGGGTAGAGATGGTGTGGTGATGGCGAAGCCTAAGGAGATCGAGCTCTGTCTTGTCTTGGTGACAGGGAAGACTCCTGGGCAACACCACTGAAGGCTCAGGCAAGTTCACTGAAAGCAGCTTTAGTAGGGAGCCTTGGCGATGAAACAGCTAGCACTCTATACACTCAGGGTGTCCTGCACTTAGAGGCGGACTGAAGGGCCCAGTGATCCTGAGTTGGTGAAGGTCAGGGAGGGCACAGAGACCCTGCCATGGGCCACAATGGATTTCCCATGGCTTGAGGAGATGAGTCATTGAAGTATAAACTCAACTGAGTAATTTATTCAAAAGAAATAGTTTCATTTATTGCAGATCTGGGTTTGTGAACTGAGATTGATGCAGCCCTCGCAAGCTAATTGCTACTTATTTCTGTGAGGATAATTGGCGTGGAAAAGACCAGATGTTGGCAATAGGAAAGAAAGACTAAGCAACTGGCCAGTGATCATTAGTATGTTCCTAAGTGTGACCTTGGGAGAAGTGAGATTAGATGTGAGACACTGTCTCCAAGAAGTAGAATTATTCCTCAGGCTGAGGAAGAAAAGACAGAGCTGAAATGCATTCGGTGGAAGTTCCATTGAACAGAACATACAGAATTTGTCCTAAACCTGACATATCAGTGAATTCCATATCTCCTTAGGAGGTGACACAGCTTTCTATGAAGGAAAACAGGTAGAGAGGAATAAGGCAATTGGCAATGCTTCAGTATGGGTGTTGTCTACTTGGAAAGGCTGTACAGATTGACTGGGAAGCTTAGATTGAACGTATATTCAAAGAAAAACCAGTGGAATATTCTAACATGTTTTGCATGCAACAGAAAGAGAAGGGTCAGTGATAACTCCATGGGTCACAGATGGAAGAGTTTCAAGATGTGGGTTTGTTCAAACAGCTTCAGAAAGCTCAGCGTTGACAGGGAGACAAACCTAAAGGTGTGACAAAGGAAACTGAGTCGTCCAGATCTGATAGCCATGGCCCATATTTCTAACATCTGCTGGTCATGTTGGCATAAAATATCACATTAAAGTGCTACTTATCTTCCTGTTACATGATACAATATATTCAACTTTCAGCAAAAAGTTACAAAGGACAAAAAGAGCCAAAAACATCAAGAGAAAAAGCGATTATTAGGCCCAAACTGAAATATGAGGCAGTCTTTCAAATAACTGTGTTTAAAATGAAAAAGGAGATGCTAATATAAACCATCAGAAGGAAACTCTAAAACATAATCAGAGGAAATGCTAGAAATCCAAACCAGTGTAACAGAAATGAAAGAAAAGAAAGCTTTTTCTGAGTTCATCATTCATCTTAACACCACTAAAGACAGGCTCAACCAGCTTAAAACAGGTCCACAGAAATTTTCTAGACCGAAACACAAAGGTAGAATGAGGATAAAAGACAAGCAATTACTGTGAAAGTTGAACAAGACTTCTAAGCCTTTTTTCTTTTTTTCCTTTTTGAGACAGGGTCTCGCTTTGTAGTTCAGGCTGGCTCTGAGCTCACTATGTAGCCCAGGCAAGCCTGGAACTCAGCAGTCCTCCTGTCTCTGCCTCCCGAGTGCTGGGATTACAGGGGTGAGCCACCACGCCTGGCACTGTGGTATGTGGTATTGATGGCTGGTGGGCGTGAGTCTCCACGCCCAGCATTGTATATGGTTACTGAGGATCGAACTCAGGACCTTGCGCTTGCGAGGCAGGCGCCGGAACCACTGAGCTAACCCTCTGGCCTGACAAGAAATCTAAGCCTTTTGAAAAAATTTCTAAAGGTGTCTGTGCTCAGCAAAACTCTTCTTCAAAGTGGTACAGAAAATAAGGACTTTGCCAGAACAACAAAAACAAGGATTTCACTTGTGCACTTCTTCCATCCAGGAAATGTTAACAGTAATAGTAAATAGAAAAAGAAAGTTATACAGCTAAGATACTTATCTCAGTCAAATGTGAAAAAGAACATCAGATAATGAATAAATATCAGTGAAATACCATCCTTTCATTTTTCTTATTGATCAGTTTATCAAAAATACTGAAGCTTGGTTAAGTTACTAATGATAAGGATGACAGAGAGAAGGAATTTTAATGCCGTGTTGTTTGACACCACATTACATATGGAGTACTGTGGTACTTTGAGGAGGAATTTCAAATATTAAACATGCACATTGTAGATGTTAGGTAAGACCACTAATATTTTGAAAGAATTATAAATGATACAATGAAAAAAGAAGTGGAACTTAATTATATGAAATGTTTTATTGTAATCAGAGAGATGAGAAAAGAGAGATAATAGAACCAACAACCAACTGCAACCAACAGAAAGCAATTGCATATGTAGTAAATATTAATTCCAGTATATCAATAATCATTTTAAGCTGACTATTTTAATACACAGTTAAAACACACAGACGGGGCAACTGTATTTTGTCTGTAAGAAACCAACTTTAAATGTATCAATTCAGATGGGTTTAAAAGTAAGGAAGATGAGATCTAGAATATATGGTGGATATTGTGAAATAGAAAATATTGAAAAGGAAATGGGGTGTAGAAAATATTGAAAGGGAAAATGAAAATATTGTAACATGGGGAAGAAAAATTATGATGGTAATAAAAAAGGGAAACAAAGCTTATGTACATGGGTGTGGGGGATTGTAGGTGGGTGAGGGAATATGAAAAATGAGAATTAAATTGTGTCACATACTGCTACAAATTCTCAGTATTGTGTGTGATCATGATGTGTATACATAACGTATGAATAAAGATTCAAATTTTTAAAAAAGTAAGTGTAGAGAAAGATAGGTACTAAAATTAATCAGTAAAAATTATGGTAGTCACATTGAGACAGATAAAGGAAATATCAGAACAAAGAAGACTCTCAAACGTAAAGAGCCAGTTCTTGAAGATAACATAAACTTGGTTGCTGCTAATGAAAGAACATAACAAATCTTGGGGCATAGGCTGGGGATTGAGTTCAGCAGCAGCACACTTTCCTCGCAAGCTCAATGGCCTAAAGTATGATCTCCTGGGGCAAAGCCACACAGAATTCAAAAGAGAAGTAGATAAACTGACTGTTATTGTGGAAGACACAAGCATCCTCATGTCAATAATATAGCAGACAAAACTGGAAAAAGATCAGTGGAGATATAGATTACGTTTAAAGTGCTGTCACTTAATGTGTTTGATCTAATTGACCGAGGACTCCATCCACCAATGGCGGAATACTCAGTGTTTTCAACACGGTATGAGATATTCACCAAAATTGATGATATTCTGCATACAAAACTCACATACACAAAAAGTGAGTAGAAATCAATGACATGTTCCAGGGCCATGATAGAAATTATAAATGAATAATATAGAGCTGGCCGGAGAATGCTCAACTATCTACAGACCAAACAATGTTCTCCTCTGTTATTTAGAAGTGATACAGGGGTCAAACAAGTTGTTTGCAAAGAAATTGTAAATAGTTTGGACTAAATAAAAGTAAATGTATCAAAACATGAAGGAAGCACTTGGGCAATAATACACAACTTTGAACATACATATTGTACCAGAAAAAAAGGAAGATCTTAAGTCAATAACCTACAGTTCTATATTCAGCATCTAAAAAAAAACAATACAAGCTGAGCCTAAAATAAGCAAAATAAAATAAAGCTTACAAACTAAAGAAGAGATCAATAAAATCAGAAATTAGGGAATAATCAAAGGAAAACTCACTTTTTACAAAAAGTCATTTAAATGGATAAACTTGTTATCAGAATAACTAAAGAAAAAAGATGACAGATGATTAACGACATTCATGAAGGTGAATTATCAAGACTAAACTGGGGGACACGGTGAAGATAATCAAAGAATACTGTTTGATAGTTATGTGCTAACCAAGATGAAATGTGCCCATAGTTTGGACTATGTAAACAAACCACTTAAACTTATACAAGGTGAAATGGATAACCTGCATAATCCTGTTAAACACACTGAATCAGTAATTTATAACTTCTATAAATAAAGCAAGAAATGTAGGCTTTTTCACTTTTTAATTCCACCCAATATTTTAGAGATAATTTATGTCAATTATTTTCAATCTTTTCTAGAAAATAAAAGCAGAAAAACTATGTATTAATTCTAGAAGAACAGAAGTACTATATTGCCCCAAACAAGCAGTTTTATATGAAGTAAAATTATAAACTAGTATATTTTTTGAACAAAACAGAGAAAAAAATTATTTTTAAGTTTTAGGAAAAGGAATCCAACAATGCATAGAGAATTCACCACCACAACCAAGAAGGGTTTATTCCAGGCATGCAAGTTGAGTTCAACATTCAGAAGCAAATCAGCGGAATGCATGATTACAGTCTAAATCTTGGATGTTGCCAAGGGCCCAGATGTTAAAGGTCTGGTCTCCAGCCTATGGTACTTCTGAGAGGTGGTAGAAACAGGAAGTGCGGTTGAGGGTCCGAAAATTAGGACGTTGTGAAAATGCCCTTGAAGGGCACATTGCAATTCCAGACTCTTCCTTTTGCCTCCTGGCAACCATGAAGGGAACAGATTCTTCCATCATTTGCTCCTTCTGCTATGCATTTGGCAGCCACAGGCCAAAAGAAATACACTATGGATGGAAACCTCTAAAACTGTGAGCCAGAACCTTTCACTCTCACTGGTATTTTTCTAGCAACGGAAACTTAACACATTCATCTTCTCAATAGATGGAAGGACAAACCCCTATGATAATTTAAATTGATACCTTCTAAGTATTTGATGAAACAACAAGCCAATTCTTTAAAAAATTCTCAGCAAATGAGAACAATGTAATAAAATACATCTACAAGAAGGAAAGGAGAGAGAGAGAATTATAGGAAACATGACACTTGATGAGAAACTGAAGGAATGCTTCTTTCACTCAGGTTAAGAACAAGATAAGTTATCCTCTTAACATTCCTACCAGGAAGAGAAAGAAAGAAAGGAAAGAAGGAAGGAAGGAAGGAAGAAAAGAAAGAAAGAAAGAAAAAAGAAAAAAGGAAGGAAGGAAGGAAATAAAAACCTTCATTCATGAATGACATGATACTATGTAGAAATCCCCAAGTATCTTTTTTAAAACCTCCAAGAAGGCCAGGGATTTCATTCAAGTGGTACCGCCCCTATTTTGAAAGCACAAGTTCGATCTGTAGCACTGCAAAAACAACAACAACAACAACAACAAAACCCCACAAAAAACCCTCTTAAACATGATAAATAAAATGGGATTGTAGGTAATACAGCATTATTGTTTATATCTAGATGGACCTACAAAGCCTCTTGCACTCACAATCAGCATTAGCTAAATATGCTGTCAGGACCTGGTCAAAAAGGGTGATCACTGGGCATGTGGCCTGGAAGGATGCAGCTCCTTCGCGGACTCCTCTCCTCACCTCTGTTTAGGAATTACCGTGCTTTGAGCAGTTTTCCTCCTCCATGCCCCCCTTCCATGACCTCTTGCTTTAGAGCCAGCTCACCTTGGACCGAAGTGTGAGTCAAAACAAGTCTCTTCTCCTTCAAATTGTGGATGTGGAGTATTTTGTTCCATTGATGAGGGAAGTAACTAAAACATAAGAAATTACGCAAATGTCAATTATTTTTGTGTAACAGGAATTAGCAACCAACATTCAAAAAGTAACTGTAGATTCATTTAACTGAGTAGTAAAGAAACCCTACTCAGGCAATCCATAGTTGGTATTTATTGTGAGAAAGATGTTGTGTTCTATTTTGAGGGTCAGTGACTTTTAGGACACAGACATTGTCCTCGGAAATGGCTAAAAAAAAAAAAAAGGTCTTATCTGTAACAAGGCAAAGCAACACACATTTTTGAAAATATTTAATGAGAATTTAAACCATTAGAGAGGATATTTTTATTTTTTCCTACATCTAAATTAATATCTTACATATAGACAGAATATGGAATTACCAAGAAATAAAATTTTCCCACTATTTTATCTTCTTAAAAAGTACTGTCTTCTTATGCTGGATGTGGTGGCTCACGCCTGTAATCCCAGCACTCGGGAGGCAGAGACAGGAGGATTGCTGAGTTCGCGGCAGCCTGCCTGGGCACCATAGTGAGCTCAGGGCCAGCCTGAACTACAAAGCGAGACCCTGTCTCAAAAAAGCAAAAAAAAAAAAAAAAAAAAAAAAAAAAAAAGTACTGTCTTCTTTATGTCAAAATAAAAGATCTCCCAGAATGAAAGAGTGTATTCCTTTGATATTTTGACAAATATCAAAATTTTTTGTTCCTACCATTCCTAGCTTTTTGGATACCATCCTACTGAGAAAATTTTATCTGGATCATCTCAAGTCCAAATGCAATAGAAACAGATGATCGAAGTTAAAAATGACAAAAGTGGCCCAGTGTGTGGTGGGAAGATGTGCTTGGCAGGGTCAGAAAACTCTAGACCTTCTCATCAATTCCAGAGTAATCTGGATGGAAGACAGTGGTGTGAAGTGAGTGTTATATATCCACTAGACAGGGAGCATGAGCAGCAGGTCTCTGGGCTCCAGCTGGGAGTGGAGGAAGCAAAGCCTCACTCATCCTGCATTTCCGAATCACACTGTAAGGATTTTGTGCTGCTAGTGATCACTTGGGGACAAAGAGACCATCAGGTTAATCCACATATCCATTAAATATATGACTTCCACCTGCCTTCAGTGGTGATTAACTTGAGACATCTTGACTTTTGTGAAAGAAGAATTGAGATGATTAAGAGAACAGAAGCAGTAAGATCTTTTTTTTGTACTTAACACTGGGAAGCATTAAAGTGCTAGACCTTAATGTCTCAAGTGCTGTCTATGTAAATAACATTTGGAGTGAGGCAGAGAGAACATACTATAGTGCAGGGGCACCGAGATGGAATAGACAGTGTCAGGGCTACACACAGACAGGCTCTGTTTCAAGCTCTTTTGGATACTGGGTAACTTGTTTTATTTCTGTGAGTTTTCATTTTATGACTGCCCCAAATGAGATAATAATATGTAAACATGGCTTGGTTCTAAGAATCACATGAACAAAGACAGAACTGAAGAGAATAGTTCATTAACATACACAATAGCAATCAGTAGCTTTTTTTTTTTTTTTTTTTTTTTTTGCTTTTTGAGACAGTCTCGCTTTGTAGTTCAGGCTGGCCCTGAGCTCACTATGGTGCCCAGGCAAGCCGCCGCAAACTCAGCAATCCTCCTGTCTCTGCCTCCCGACTGCTGGGATTACAGGTGTGAGCCACCACGCCCGGCACTGTGGTATGCGGCGTTGATTGTTGGTGGGTGTGTCTCCACACCCAGCATTCTATGTGGTTACCGGGGATCTAACTCAGGACCTTGCGTTTGCGAGGCAGGTGCCGGAACCACTGAGCTAACTCTCTGGCCCAGCAATCAGTATCTTAACAAGCAGTTGCTATCTTGAATCTAAAAAAGAACAATGCATAGTTCTTCATCATCTGAAAGGAGAGAAGTTTGTTGTGATCATCTTTATCTATTCTTGTCAGGGTGAATGCAATGCAAAGCATTTCAGACCACTTCAGTATAGACTACTAGTGATGTCAAATATTCATTTGAAGTATGGACTTCTGTCATGGTCACAGATGCTATGGGTTTTTAGTCTAATAGAAAATGATATGTAACATTCCTGGTATTTTAAGATTTCTCTGGGGGTGGATTTATGCAATATGAAATAGAAGAAGAATCTCTGCTAAGGGTCGCGGGATTATGAAGTGTCACTGAATTACCAAAATTTCTTGTGCACTGTAGAACAGAGCTCTGAATAAAGCAGAGCAGTGGGATGGCATGGAGGAGGGAAAGTGAGAACTCAGTTAGCATGTGGGTCTGAGATCGCAGAAAGGAGGAATCCCTCTTCGAAATCTGTGACTTGTTCAGCTGATATGTACTTATTAACTACTGACTGTGCCAAGCTCTCTTCTAAGTAGGATCCTAGCACAACAAAAACAAGCAAGAGCCTGACTGTGAAGGACAAAGCATCCAGGTTGATTAGGAGAATGCTAAACAAGTGTCACACAAGTGACTAGTGTTAATAGTACGATAACTAAACTGGTCCCTGGAATAAACACATGGCCATCTCACCTGCCTTAGGAGACTGAGGAAGATTCTTTTAAGTAAGATAGACCCTGAGGATAGAAAATGAGATTAGAAGATAAGCAGAGGCAAAGGGGACCCAAAAGAATGTTTAAAAAAGAAAGAAAGAAAGAATGTGGGAAATGACATATAGGCTGACCTATGACTTAGTTACTTTTCTTGTTACTAAGACAGAATATCCAACAGCCACAAGTTAAGGGGGAAAGGTTTATTTGGCTCACAGTTTGTAGAGGTATCATTGCATAGTTGCTTGGCTCCAAAGAACAGTGACATGGCAAGAGAACACTACAGAGGAGAAACAGATCATGGCAGGGAGTAGGCAGCAAGTCAGCAAGCAGTGAGGACCAGCAGTGACCCTATTAATGTGCCTTTTATCTTATCCAGGCTACCCACCCTTTGGGCAAGTAGTACTTGTGGTGCAGGCTTAATTCTAACATCAAACCATGAATCAATCCCTGAATTACATCTTGATTCCAGCAGCACACACCCTACATCCAGCCACCTCCAAAATGCTGCACGTATATGAGGCTTTGGAGAGACATCTAAACACAAGCCATAACATGCCACCCCTAGCATCCCAAAGACTCATGTACACTCCTTTATGCAAAAGATATTTAGTCCATCTCTTAGACTTGCCAAAGTCCTAACAGTTTTAGCACTGCTGAAAAGTCCAAGTCTAAAGTCTCCTGTGAGATTTAAGGCAAATTCATTTACAAATGAAAAGAGTTAAACACTTCCAACATATAATGGGACAAGATAAACATTTCCATTTAAAAAAAATACAAATGAGGGATAGAAAAGAATGAAACCAAAGCAAATCCAAAATCCAATAGGGGAAACATGAAGTCCTGACATTCCATGCCCAGCATCTGAGGCAATCTTCAATAAGATGTGAACTCCAGAAGGCTTCAGGAGCTCCACGCCTATGACATTGCTTATGGTTGTAGCTCCCATGCCTTCTCCTCTTGGCCAGTTTTGCTCTTTCCTTTGAGTTTCTCTCAAACCAACCACATTCCTGGCTTCTCCAAACTTCTGGAGTCTCCAGTGAGCCTTGGGCTTTACAGTCATAGCTTTACACATTCACTTCTCAGTGGACAATACCTGGACTACCAGGCTGTCTTCTGAAATCTGGGTAGAAGTCTTCCCAACCCCATGATTCTTTCAATATGCATGTACCTAAAACCCAGAACCATATACAGGATGTCAAGGTCTGCTGCCAGCTGGAACAGTCACCAGGATTCCTTCTATCTTGGCTGCAGGAGTCAAGAGCCTATGGCCCAAATCCCAGAAAATAACTTCCCTAGGCCACAGCCATTTTGAAACATAGGACTCTCTTTTCAAAGTCTTTCACTTTTGCAATTTTAATGCTCCAAAGAGTGGAGTCCTGCCCGATCTGGTGATATCCTCAGGCCATTTTTTGGTCTACTTTTGAAACACTTGTTTTTTTCTTGGTAAGCATTTTAGTGACCAATTTCTCCTCTGTTTCATCTTATCAGGCTATAACTTTATTGGACATTCCTTTCTTCCCCAAATCACAACATTTTAAGTCATTCTGCTGGTTTCTTCATTTTTGAGTTTCAACAGAAATCTGGCTAAAAACCACCAACAGTAGCAATGGAATAGCCTAAACATTAGACTGTCTTTAAATTTCTTCTGTAAGATTAAGTAGTCTATCACCTTTAATCTCAGTTTCAGGCAAAGTTTTTGAACATAAGCAAAATGTAGACAATTTTTTTCAAGGTATAACACACATATATTTTGGAGTCCAACAGCCAATGAAATCCCTCTTCCTGGCAGATTTTTCAGAGCCTGGTCTTTTTAGCATTTGTATTAGCATTCTGGTATTCTGATCTCTACCCCATTTAGTACAAAATTAAGGTTTTCCAGGAGTACTTCTTTAGCAGGTGCCTCCAAATCTTTCCAGACTCTTCCCACAAACCAGTTCTAAAGGCTCTTAGCCACATAGTAGGTACAGTCACAGCAAACCATCATAATTCTATAGTATCAAAATTGGTCTTCATTAATTTTTCTTGTTGCTGAGACAAAACATTTGACACCTAAATGTCAAGGAAGGGAAGGCTTATTTGGAATCATGGTTTGCAGAGATTTCTGTCTACAGTTAGCTATCTCCAAGGCAGGGTGGCATGGCAGAGGGGCATCACAGAGGAGAAACAAATCATAGTAGGCAGAAGGCAGCAGGCACTAAGCAGCAAGTTACAAGGACCAGCCGTGACCTTCATTCTGTGCTTTATATCTTATCCAGGCTACCCACACTTAGGGCAGGTAGTCTTATAGCTAGGATAAGGCAGACTTAATTCTAGCATCATATCCTCAATCCCACTAGCATGCACTTTAGATCCAGCACTTATGACTCTATGAGGTTTTGTGGGGGGATATCTAGATACAAGCCATAACAACTTATTCCTGAAAATTGAAGAGTACAAGTTGGAAAAGCAGAGAAAAACAAGGTCATTCACGTCACTTGTTTTATAACACCATGGAGTAAGGGGTGGACATGTAGGAGGAGATGGGGGGAGCAACCCTCCAAGGCCAGCTTCAAAGAGCAACAGCTAAAAGACCAAGAAACTTCTCTGCCTTTCCCCAAGACACTGAGATCTGTTCCTAACCTCTCTCCTCTTTTCCCTCTTAGTGACTTCCAGCCCACAAGGCCAGAATCCTAGGGAATTGACAACGTGAGCAGAATTACCCAGGACTGAGATGAGTGTATCCACCCAGGATGGGAGGACTCCTGGGCAGACTGCAGAGCTGGACTTTGCATTTCTATTTTCTGTGGCAAAAGAGCAAGGGAATGTGGGTAAGACACATCTGGAGGTCCTCAGGCAAAAGATCCAAGGACTTAAGCTTGAGGTAGGAAGGTCGGTAGGTGCTTAGCTGTCATCCCAGCTGTTTTCCTGAGGGTGTCAGCTCTGCTGCTCCCTCCCAATTCTCTTCTGAATCACAAGAAAGTCTCTGGGTCTCCTTCCTGGAGTCTTTCTCTGTTGCCTCCTGCCAGCTATCATTTGTACTTCTTTAACCCCCTACAGTGAGGATGGTTTGATTTGAAACTTGACACCTCTCACTCAGTGACTTCGGAAGAAAATGTGATTTTGTGTAAATATTTGCTCTCATCTTGGTGTCAAATTCCTGGGGATCCGAGACCGCTTCCACCATTGATTCTTCTCGTTTTCTAAGCTTTACAGATAGGGGGCGCTCCAAAACAAGTTTTTAGATAAAAAAGCTTCATTAAATAAAATGTACACTTAGAAGAAAAAAAAAAAGACTAAAGAAATACAACTAGCTAATACCCGTGCCAACCCTGACTCATGTGTGTTCATTGCAATGCCTCAGTTCAACATGAATGGAAAGGGATTAAATCCAGTCTGATGGATTTAGCCTGGCCAGAGAAGTACAATCTTCCCCTTAATTCTGGAAAGAAAAGTCGACTTTCCTCATTCTTGACTTCTAGCACAGTTCTCTGAAGAATGAAGGACCAGTTGCAGTCTTATGCCGAAACTGGCAACTTGAGTTCCCATGAATCTTACTGGTTCTTATCAATGCTAGTGCAGGTACCTGCTATTTCCTCTGTGTCACCAGGCCTGAACCCCTTTTGACCCCTGAAGATCCTCCTTGTATTTTACTAATCATTCCTCATAATGTATCCTCAAATCCCCTGATTACCCTTAACCTCTATTCAACTTTTCTGGCATAATTTCAATCCTGTATAGACCAGATTTCCCACCCACCCTAACATGGAGATATGATCAAATTCAGTGTATGACCAAATTCTACTTATGACCAAGCTATAAGGAAACTCGTTGCGGTCCAGCAATGATACCATACTTCCAGAGCAGCCTTCCCCCTGTCCCCGGGATAACTATTTCACAATTTTTCTCTTTGCTGAAATCCCCTTAACTATTTCTGTCTTCATTATCTGCTTTATTTTTTACTTCAGTCAGAAATTAGGAACAACCAGAGGACAACCTTCTCCGTGTGTGCACTTACATGCCCTATTTCCTCTACCAAAGAGGAACTGTCTTACTCCTGAGGCCAACCCCATCAGCCATGTGTTCAAATACATTATCTTAAGGATCTTGTTCTTGCATTACTTCCCTGTTCTCCTCCACCTTGGAACTTTTAATGTCTAGTGGAGACTTCAAAATAAAATACATGATCGTCTTTCTACCTGTACAAAGTGTTCCCTTGGCTTCCTGACTCCCTCTAGCACCCCCCCCCCCAATTCTTATTTATAACAATACTACTTAGAAATTGCCTGCTTCATTGTTTCCATATTGTATGTTCTTAGAATTTGTCCAACTACTTTATGGATTTCCCTCTTGGAAGAGTGAATAATGACTATGTTGTCAATTACTAGGTCTCATTTCTACAAGACATTAGTAGGGTAAAAAAAAGTTAGAAAGGAAACTATAATTCCAAGACATGATCAACGTTACAAGGTTACTCTTGTCTGTGTTTCCTAAACGTGTGTGTGTTTTTTTTCCCAATGTGTGTGTTTCATTTATTCCCAAATGTGTGTGTCTTTTTTTCCTCCCAGGCTCATCACACCCAAGTCCCTTAAAGGTAAGTCCGAAAATTAACCTACTTAATAAACAGTAGCACCTGACCTTAAAGAAGCAGATCCAAGAGGCTCCAAAGACATTTTTTAGTAAAACATATTAGATCACCAATTTTAAAAGAAACCTCCATGACCACATATTTATCCCCAATGCCAGACCATACTCCTCTCTCTCTTACTGTACTATCTTCTGGGTGTGTACACCCTCTATTCTTCCTAATAAATCTGCCTGTGCCTCTCACTGATTCATTCTGAAATTCTTTTTCTGTGATGACAGGCGAGGAAGCTACTCCAAGCGGTGGGGCCGGAGATTCCCCTCTTTAGACGACCTCCTCACAGCAATCAGAGAGCGAATACTCAATGAAAGGAGAGCAAGTTGATTCCACCTTAATTCTGGGTGCATTTCCGAAGTAGTCTGTGCTCTCCCTTCCCCTAAGAATTTTGCCTGGTAGCTTCTTCTGCTCTACACTCTCCCCAGGTATCTGGTATCTCAGTGTGGAGAGTACCCGGGCTCGGGCCCTTGTCTTCTTTTTTCCCTTGGAACACGTTCCTTGGGACATCTTGTCCAGCATCCTGTTTTTAAAACACAGCAACAGTTAAATCTTGGAAACAACCCAATTGCCCATCAACTCTAGACTGGATAAAGAAGATGTGGGTTTTTTATAAAATGGAGTATTACTCCGCCATAAAGATTGACGAGGTGGAGTCATTTATACTCAAATAGATGTACCTTAAGGACATACTCATAAGTAAAACAAATAGGTCACAGATGTCTAAATATTGTATCTTTTCTCTGATATGAGAAACTGAAGTTGTAAATGAGTTCTAGAATGCATGATCAATATTGTGAAATAGTAAATATTCAAAAGGAAATGGGGTTTAGGGGTAAGTAATGAGGGGAAAGAAAAAAACTACCAAACTTTTGGTAAAAAAAGGAAACAAAGCTTGTGTATATAGGGGTAGAGGGTGGTAGGGTGTATAGGGGAAGGGCAAAGATCAGAATAGCATCCTACAGAGTGTGGTACGTGCAGCAAGCCGCCCCAGGCCCCATACGGGCGCATGCGCAGTCAGAGCACATGCGACCTTGTGGTCCTGAGGTGCGTGCAAAGCCAGGCATTTTGCACTGTGGAGCCAGCTGCCTTTGCTCCCTCTCCGGCACCACTCACCCTCCCCACGGTGACTTCTGACTATGCCGTTAATGCACACTATAAAGCAGTAGTCTCAGTACCATACCTAAAGCTTGCATTGTAGCTTGACCTCCTTTGACATTTCTTAACAGCAACCTGAAATATGAGTTCCTGGGTCTGTCTCTGCTTGCTGAGTTTTATTGGTACTTTCCTGTGTTGTGGTGGTAGTTATGGCTTGATGATTTTCCTTACCGAATGGAAGTTCACACGGTCTACCTAATTTCTCTACAGTTCATTTGAGTTGCTTTGACTTGCAGTTATTGTAGAAAAGTTGCTGTCCTGACTCCTGAAGCACATGCTGAGTCATAGAAAAGACACCCACACTAGGGTCTGATCTGAAGTCCCTGCTGGGCTGGGGTGAACAGCCTCAGAAAATCAAGAAGGTTGATGCAATGGAGAATTTGTGTGCAGTAGCAAGAAATAGCATGAAAGATCTTGAACTAAAATTTTTAACTTGGGCTGGAAGGTTAGCTCAGTGGTTCCGGCGCCTGCCTCGCAAGCGTAAGGACCTGAGTTCGATCCCCGGTTACCACATATAATGCTGGGCGGGGTGGCTCACGCCTGTAATCCCAGCACTCGGGAGGCAGAGACGGGAGGATTGCTGAGTTCGCGGCGGCTTGCCTGGGCACCATAGTGAGCTCAGGGCCAGCCTGAACTACAAAGCAAGACCCTATCTCCAAAAAAAAAAAAAGCAAAAAAAAAAAAAATTTTAACTTGAGAAGTTCTACTGCAGCATGCCAAATGACATATGTGAAAGTGAACTGCATATTTCAAAAGTACGAGAAGAGAATATTTTAAATTTTTTACTACAAAGAAGTAGGTAAGAGAATTTAAAAAGAAATATCCTGATAAAGCCATTCTACATTATGTATTTTAAAACACCACATTGTACTCTATAAATACATATAATCAGTGTATGCCTATTAAATAAATACATGAAAGATTTAGCAGAAAGCAAGTGATTTCTTCCACGCATCTCTAAATATGTCTGATACAGGTTGCCCCTTGTAGACCCTGGCTATGACTCATGAGTTATTACACTTGCTGAAATAGAACCATGGAAGCTTTATGTGATTGTGTGCAAGCTAATCTCTGCCACTAATCAGCCTTGAATTCCTCCTTCATTTTATTATGAAATCTTATGACATGGCCATGAGTTGCAGGAAAAAAAAAACCTGTTGGGGTAGATCCCAAGGCAAGTATTTTAGATTTAAAGTCTTAAATGGAAATTAAATATATTTTTCATCTACTTCTAACTTGAAATGGGCTGAGAAAATAAGTCATGTGGGTTTGGCAGGCCTGGAAGCTTGAGAACTCTTGAGGCTTTGATTCCAGAGGATTAATATGCAGACAGATTGTGGCAGAAAATTTGTCATTAAGTATGGTTCTTAGAATGTTGACAATAAATAAGAACACAAGACACTATTCTGTGGTTAGCCGATAAATCAGTCTTATGGCTTTTGCATATCTTGAGAACAAACATTACTAGAAAATTGAAAGAAGAGGATAGATTTTCAGTGTGCAGTGGGAAGTAACATTACACACAGGTCCTCTGGGAAATGTACCACTCACAAATTGCTACACTGTCACACTGACACTGAAGGCTTCCCTGGCAGGCCAGCCTGTAATAGAGGCCCAGAGGAGGACTTCAGAAGAGTCACTGCCTGTGGTCAAAGGCTGGGTGAACTTGTGCAAATAGTTTAATCTCTAGAGTTGCCTAAAGTCTTCCTCTGTGGTCAGTGGATTAGAATGTGTTTTTTGATCTGCAGTTAAGAGAGGGAAGGAGAGTTTATGGGTTTCCACACACTTTGCAGGAACTCAGTAGCTCTCGTATTCTTTGTGTTCATTCAACAAATAATTTTTGACCATTGATACTTGACAAAACCAGTTCTTGGTGCAGGGGGATCTAAAATGAGGGAAAAAACTAAACACTTCTTCATGGAACTGACATTCTAGTGCTTGTTATGGAAAAGGACAAAAACAAAAACAGATATTTAAATATAAAATATTATTTTTTAAAAAGAGTGCAAGAAAGGAGATGGAGAGTGCTGATGGCTAGAGTAGACACAGACACGAATCATTTGGATTCACTCTCAAGACACAACTTCCACAACCCACCACGTGACCATCGGGAGTGCAGTTAGCTATAGCACTGGGCTGTGGAGAGATTCCCTTGAGGTGATCTCGAGTCCTGGCCACACAGGCTGGGTCTGGTTTACCCCGCGCACTGTAAGGTGCAGTCTCCTTAGGGGCAACCTCTGTATTGGTGCTCACCACTGAGCTGGCACAGATGTCTTCCCAGTCCTCCATTGTGCACCTCTCCTTCCATACCCGTCCAGCTCGCATGACACAGAAGAGACCCTCCTGTGCTCCTGTGACTTGTCTTTACCCATCTTCTGCCTGTCTTGCTGTGTCTGGAGTCTGCACAGATGTTTGCACGTGAGAAGAACTGGAGAGAAGCACGTACCCTGCCTTTATAAGAACAGTCCTTGTATTCCTGCCCACACCTCCACCTTGTCTCTTGTAACATAATGGGCAAGAGGCTCACCAGGACTGCACTAAAAAGCAAGAATAAGTATTCATGTTTCAAGAGACAGTTGTTCCAGTTCCATTACCTTTGGGCAAGTTATGTAACCGAGGAAGTGAGATGAATTTGGAAACCCCTGTCTCCTTTTCCCTATAGCATAGTTTTAGGGCGATCAGGGGAAATCAACACATCTCACTTGGCATCCACTGCATGGTATGAAACCCAGATTCATAACCACTGCAGGCTTAGCTGTCACTAAATCATTCCTTTATGTGTAGAAAGGTCCATTGGTTATGAATGCAGAGCGGCAGGGAGTGAAAGCAATTTGGTTCTCCCAGAAGCTGCCGTGGGCTCTGCAAGCCTGTCAGGTCATCGATTAATTCCTGGAAGGCTCTCTTGTTCCTGGCTGCCAGCCAGCTGGTGAGGCAGACACAGGGCGGGGGGGGGGGGAGAAGCTGTGCCTCGGGGTGTGCACAGCCCTGAGAGCCAGGGCATCCACGGTGCAAGGCCAGTGGAGCAGCCGCGACCCACATGAGAACCACTCTCATTTTAAATCAGATGGAAATGAAGCTGGCTTTGTTCTGTCTATTTCCCCTGCCTTTGATCACAGCATCAAAGCCTCCGTGTTTCCCTGAGATTTATGGCAGACACTACCCTTAGTCCCTCTGGCCACTCACTGCAGATTTAGCTGCTGTCCTGTGCTCACCTTTCACCCTGAACATGGGTGTCCTGCCTTCTTATCCTCCCTTAATTGCAAAGGGCACAGATTTATGCCTCTGGGAAGACTCTGTAGGTTCTTACATGCATTCAGGATGTTGTGCCAAGTCTGCATTGGAAAAAGTGGTGGGACCACAGGCAACACTTTGGCTGCCTCCAGAGATCATAGGGATAGAAGATCTGCCTTAGCCAACTCTCCCCTGGGTTCAGTGACCTCCATTTAATGGTAGTCAGCAAATATTAATCAGAAGATTCTAGAAATAGGCAATGTGCAGCTTTTACATCCTACACAGCCTGATGAAAGCTTGAGGCATTTTCTTCCTGTCCCATCTAGGGCTGGTGCCATCCTCTGAGCATCCAGCTTGTCTACACTGCATATGCTGCCAGCTTTGTAGCCACTTAAGGCAAATTATCAGATGTGACCACTGCAGTGTTGCAGGGTTTGTGTCCAAGTCACCTTTGCTTTCCTTAATACAAATTCATTTTGTTTTACTACTAGTTATTGTTAACAACACTCTATGCCTCCTTTATAAACTAACCCTGATTATGGGTATACATGTGTAGAAAAAGAAACAACATAGATAGGGTTTGATCCTATCTGCAATTTCAAGCACCCACTGTGGGTTCTGCCAAATGAATCTTCTGCATCTGACAAAACTGTCCTTCAAAGGCAAAGGAGAAATAAAGATCCCCAGATGAGCAACAACTTAAGGACCATCTCACCAAAAGTCTTCCTTTGGGAGAAATGGTAAAAGCAGTTCTTTGGAGAGAAGAAAATGAGACAGGTTGTAATTGATTTCTACATTAAGAAAGCAAGTAAGTTAGAGAAGAAATGAAAGACAAAAATCTTTCCTCTTTCTTATTAACTAATCCAGTTGATTACTGTTCATTCCACAGGATAATACCAACATGTGTTGTGCGACTAGCTTGTGCTTAAGTGAAATGGGTAATAACTGTGTTAATGCTAGATGCCAGAGAGGAACTGGGAAGACTCCATTAGGAGGTGTCCACATTGCCGTTTGGCACACCCTACTGCATTTGAGAAGTAATATCTTTAGATTAGATGTAAGTATATATTGCAAATTCCAAAAAACCATATATGTTATCATAAATAATATGCTAAGAGTAAAGAAAATTGAATTAAAGTGGAGTGGTCAGAAAAAGAAGGAAGAAACAAAAGAAAGGTACAAGCATAAAAAATAAGCAGTAGTTAAAAATATAGTGCACATGAACCCAACTATATCAACAATATTCTAATGTGAAAAATCTAAAGAATGTGCATCACAGATTAAACACCAAAGAAGACTCTTGATATAAACATATTTAAACTTAATGGGACCATTCCTTAACTGGGTCTAATTAACAGTCATAGAAGTTTTTGTTCAACCACAGAAGGTGCCTGCTTCTCAAACTGATGCAGTGTTTTACTACAAGGTAGATAATGAGCTGAGTGGGAAAGTTAGGCAGGAAAGACTACATGTGTATTATCATACTTACATGCAGTTTCCAGAATAGAAGAATCAACAAAGGAAGAAAATGATTGATGGTTGCTCAAGAAGAACCGAAGATGATTGGTAAGGGATGTAAGTTTCTTTTGGGGGTGACAAAAATGTTCTAAAATTTATTGGATACATTTTATACTATGTTAATTATAACCAAGTAAAGCCATTCTTGAAATTATATTTATCTGTCAGAGAAAAATATGGTGTTTTGATCAATGCAGGATTCAGACAGAATTCAATCTATGAATTTTATGTGAGGAGGACTTGAATTTCCTGCAACTGGAGGTTACCGAGAGCAGAATCAATATGAGCACACAGCAGTGGGTGTTGAGTAGAGTGAAGAGAAGGCTGGTGCAGAGGGGCAGGTTATATAGATGGTTGTGCGGATTGGATGGAGGATTAAGATTCATGAGAAACTTTTGAAATGCAACATAGTCCCAATAGTCTCCAATTTACCATAGTCCAACAGCACCCACCGACCTGTCAATGATGGAAGAGTCATGCTCTCTTTTAGTAGAAAGCATACTTTAGATGTTTAACTCTTCCTTGAGAAGTAACATGCAGTCTATTGTTCCACCACAATGCTGGGCGAGAGTCCCACCAACCACAGAGTCACATGGTGACCAACCGATACTTCACAGTGTGCTGTGCTGTCGGCCCTGGGGCTTTTTCGGTGTTGTATTTTGTCTTTAAGACACTTATGAGATATATGATACTTTATTATAAAGTAGGTTTTCCATTAGATCATTTTGCCCAGCTGTAGATTCGTGCAAACATTCTGAGCATATTTACAGAAAGGAACCTGAGCTACAGTGTTGAATATGTTAGATATATTAAATGTTTTTCCACCCATGTTATCTTCAACGTACAATGGATTTATGGGGACATAAATTGGGAGGCATTTGTGTGTTGTAAGAGAACTTTAACAGTAGCTTGAGCAAAAGAAGCCTTTTCAACAAATCTCAGGACTTAACAAATGTGCACAGTGAAATAAATCTGGTCTCATACTCAGTGTTCTTGTGCCTGGAGTTAGAGTGGAAATGGGAAGAGTTCGAAAAGGTGGTTTTCAGTGAAAATGAAAGTGAGTAATGTTACCTTAGAGAGTGGCCTAATAATTGTTTGTTATGATAATAAAAATTGTTAGGAATGAAGAAAAACACAATGAAAAAGTAGAGTGGTTGACCATGTTGGCAGTTACTGTCAACTGAACATGTAATGATGTGTCTTCACCCACCTTCTTCCACCAGATGTGATATCCTGACACTCCTGGCTCCTTCTTACAGTCAAAATGACCGTGAAAGGCAAATGTGTGCCTTGGTTGAGGACACTGAGCCAGCAGGGACAGCACAAATACTGACCCTCGCGATAGGGGACTTCCAGCACTGCTCCTAAAATGACAAGGATGGTAGGCTAAGTATGTGTTCAAAGTGAAGGAGAGTTATCTTATGGGAATTAATGGCAACGTGTCTTTGACTGTAGTCATTTTAAAGATTAAGCATTCACTGTGTATTTTGATCACACCTGCGTCCGTTCAGTGCTGTTTGTCAGGAGAGCTGCCAGCCATGTGCAGCTTTTGTGTTCCCGAAGTGAAATAAATCCAAACTAACAGGGGCTGGGACTGTAAATTACACCCTAGACCTCGGCGAAGGACCTTTTCATATTGATTTCCTCTCAGGATGAAAGTATCTTAAGTGTATTTGGTTAATTTTATATTTTATATTTTTAAAAACTCTAAACATGTACATTTCAGAGACTTTAAAATTATATATCTGGATTGCATTGTACTCTAGTTGACCTGTACAGATCGAAACACTGTTTTTATGCCTTGGACAAATAAGTTCCCAGCTTACATATTTCATATTTTTAAACTAAAGAACTGACAGAAATCAAAGGAAATTAGCAAGTAATATAACATTATATATTGAAAAGCTATGAAGAGAGTAAGAGAGTGTGATTTTATGGAAAGGTACAGGCTGGTCCCCTTTTGTGTAGAAAAGTAGAGAAAAGGGAGGACTTCCAAGGAGTGCCGCCAGCCTCTGAGGTAGCAGTGGAAGCGGTCAGAGGGCAGCTCCTGAGGGCCCCTGCCTGACTCGCAGTCTCTTAGATCTCTACTGGTTTAACAAGTTAGGAACTGGTTCTCAAAAAATGCATGGCCAGGGCCAGAGATTTAGCTCAGTGGTTCTGGTGCCTGCTTAGCAAGTGCAAGGCCCCTCCCTGGTTCGATCCCAGGTAACCACATACAACAATACCAGGCGTGGTGGCTCATGCCCACTGGCAATCAGTACCATACCACAAATGCTGGTTTTGGTGGCTCAAACCTGTAATCCTAGCACTCGGGAGGCAGAGGCAGGAGGATTGCTGAGTTTGAGGCTTGTCTGGGCTACATACTGAGCTCAGGGCCAGCCTGAACTACAAAGTGAGACCCTGTCTCAAAAAAAAAAAAAAACAACAAAAAAAAGCATGGCCAGGGACAGGGGATTTAGCTCAGTGGTTCTGGCATCTGACTCACAAGCATAAGGTTCCGAGTTCAACCCCTGGTTACTACATAACACAGTATCTGGTGTGGTGGCTCATGCCTGTAATCTCAGCACTTGAGAGGCAGAGGCAGGAGGTTTGCTGTGAGTTTGAGTCTATCCTGGGCTACATGATGAGTTCAGGGCCAGACTGTACTACAAGGCGAGACCTTGTCTCAGGAAAAAAAAAAAAAAAAAGCGTGACTGTCATTGAGAGGGTTTTGTGAAGAAGTCCTGGGAGCCTCCACTCCCACCATTTCACTTGGACCTGTCCCTGTCCCAGTGTCCTGTCTGCCACATGTTCTGTCAGGCTCTGCTGGCACAGGTGACCAGGCAGTGTGCTGACTGCTGCAGTATCAACAATTTCTTCCATTTGTAGAAATTGAAGTTAGTTGCTCAATGAAATAGATGAAAAATTATTCCGTACAGCAGTCATCCAGCTACTGCCACTCAGTTATCTCCTACTGTGCATCATCTGTAAACCACCATCAGAGAAGGAGGCCCCAAACAGAGCCCCAAAAGCTCACACTATAGGAGCTTCCTAGCCCACTGTCATAACATTTCTGACTGTGCATGTATGCATGTATGAGGTGTGCCTGAAATACACAGGGAACGCTTAAATAAGAAATATTGCAGTAAAAGACACAGTGCCATTAACTGCCTTCAGAAAAGCCCTTCTTGCTTCAGACACTCCTGTCGCTTTGCCCTGGCCACTGCCCGCAGCAGTTCTGGAGCCCTCTGCCCTGAGTGCCTTCATGAAAAGGGGTCAAAAACAGGGGAGAACGCTGCTGCTGGGTGCCATCCAACAGAAAGCCAGAAAGGAAGGCTTTTAAAAACATTACTGTGTATCCTCCGCCACCTTATTCAGTGGATCTTGTACCATGTGGCTTCTGCTTTCCCTCACAGCCACAATTATCTAAAAGATAAACGTTTTGAATCAGTTCAGAACATCATGGCGGCGGCCACACCGGCACCACTGAAGACCTTCACCGGACAGGTGAGCACTGACCCTGCAGACAGCTGATCCCCTGTATCTTCAGGTTCCACATGTGCAGATTCAACCAAGCATAGATCCAAAATACTTGAATAGGAACGTTGCACCTATACTGAATATGCACAGCCTTATTTATTGACACTCTACTGTGAGCAGTACGGTATAACAACTATTTATATAGCGCTTACATTTTGTTAGTTATTCTAAATAATCTAGGTAACTTAAAGAGCTGTGTAGGGGAGGGCAATTGTGAAAATACTATGACATTGCACGTGAGTGACATCCACAGAATTTAGGGATCCAGGGAGCCCTGGAAACGTTCCCTGTGGATACAGAGGACCACTGTATTTCCATGGCAATTACCTACTTGGACAAACGGAGTATCTTTCCTAGTCAAAAATTATTTTATTCTGCAGGGTTCTAAACATGACAGATTTGGAATAAAAAGATGAGGTTCTTAGATCACCTTTAATAAATGTGGCTCTGAGGACATTCTGAAAAGTAATCACTTCGGAACAAACTGTTTTCGGGGGCTCTGAAGCTAATGTCGATGTTCACAGCAACACAAACACACGCCGTACATGACTCACAGGATTTGAACTCTAATCAGACATTGATTGGGCGTGAAGAGCTAGATGCTGGCTATAAAACAGATACATCTTTTCCTAAAATTCACTTGTAAATTACACAACCACATAGGCACAGCTTTTGTCTGGGATACATTTTGTTCTGATTTTTTTTTTGTTTTGTTTTTGAGACAGGGTCTCACTATGTAGTTCATCCTGGTCTTAACTCACTCTGGAGCCCAGATTAGCCTCAAATGAGAATCAATCGTCCTGTTTCAGATTCCTCCCTTGAGTGCTGGCATTACCGGTGTGCACCCCCATGCCCAAGAATCCCTGGGATAATTAAAGCAGCTAGTAAAGTCCAAAATGTTGATTTTTTTTTTTTTTTTTTTTTTTGCTTTTTTTTTGGAGACAGGGTCTCGCTTTGTAGTTCAAGCTGGCCCTAAGCTCACTATGGTGCCCAGGCAAGCCGCCGCGAACTCAGCAATCCTCCTGTCTCTGCCTCCCGAGTGCTGGGATTACAGGCGTGAGCCACCACGTCCAGCATTGTGGTATGTGGTGTTGATTGTTGGTGGGCGTGTCTCCACGCCCAGCATTATACGTGGTTACCGGGGATCAAACTCAGGTCCTTGCGCTTTTGAGGCAGGCACCGGAACCACTGAGCTAACCCTCCGGCCCCCAAAATGTTGATGTTTTTACGCCAACATTTGCACCTATACTTTACACTGACATGAAACAGACATCGTGGGCAATCTTTGTATTGCTTGTGTACAGGGCCAGTAAAGAAGGCAGTGAGGAGGAAGTTTATTTTCTATGTGTCCCAAACGGCAGCTCCAATTCACCCAGAAAAAAAAAAAAAAATCACACTTGCTTTGGGTAAATAGCCCCACTGTAAAGTCCCCTCTAAACAACCATAACCATATACCAGATCCGAACTGTGTGCCCCTCTGCTCTGTCTTTCTTCCATCCCCTTTTCATTCAATAAAAAAGAAAGAGAGTTTGTGTTTTGCCATGGGAAGGTTTTCAAGTATTGCTTTTGCAAGAGGAATTAGAAATGAATTGTGGGCAGTCTTCAAAATGAGTGCTTCATTTCTAAAGCTGTTGAGATAAAGGTTAAATTAAGCCCCTAAGAGTACTCTCAAAGGCAATTTTGGAAACGAAAGTACTGTGCAAATTATAGTCGCGAGGGAGCCTGCATAGACTCAACACAAGCCTCCATTGTTCGGCAGCTGTGGCGAACACACTGTGAGGCTATTCTTGACATTTCAATAACAACAAAACAAAAGAAAAGTCGAGACAAAATGCCAATCAAAATAGGTGAGAAATAAGAGGAGCTGCAATAAATGTCAAGTTCACAAGGCAAGTTGGCACGCTGTAAAACAGAGTGGTCGAAAATGTTCTCACCAGCTCTTTCCTGTGTTTGACAAATTCAACTCTTCTCAACCCGTCTCTGCCCTGGGAAACTGCACCGTCACCTCCCATATCCGGTGGGCATCCTGTCACGAAGAATCCACTTGTCAAAATTAGCTTTGGGAAGGAAAGTTTATTCCAGTGAACAGAGACTAAAATTAGGAGATTCTAACAGCTGGCTGGGAGAAGTTGTGTTTGTCACATCATGTATGGATGGGCTGACGTTAGGACAGAGAAATAGTGGCAGCTATGGGGAGAGATTTTATCCGTGAGTGGATGAGCTAACAGTAGGAGAGAAAATACTAGCAATTAACTGGGAAAGGAATTAGGCTTATGTGTGTAGTGAAGGGGCTAAAGGATTTGGGACGAAATGTTTATGACAGAGGCGCAAGCACAGTCTGCAGGGGTGTGTAGACAATTACTAGGCTCCTTGGCCCTAGTGGCATTTTATATATTTCCTTTTGAGTCCCTTTGTCCTATTGACTGAGAAGCTGCTGTTTGCTGAAAGCAGCCTGTTTGCTTTGTGCTGTTTGTCTACGAAGGACTCACTTAAGTCAGGTCAGGCCTGACACACACCAGGGGCATCCCAGGGGCACCGGGCAGGGAGCTGTGTGCAGGTCAGAGAGCCTGGGTTTGTGCCCTGGTGTTCTGAAAGTGCAATATCCTTGAGAGGCTGTGTCCTTTGACCAAACATAACTGTTCCTCTCCAACTTGTGTTTCAGTTCATGCTCACCCTGTCTCCCTCTTGTTCTGTTGGACCTAAGGGTTGGGATAGTTATGTTCTGTGATGGTTATTTGTATGGCTCCCTTGATGGGTCATAAGATGCCCAGGTAGCTGGTTAAATGTTATTTTTATGTGTCTGTAAGTGTGTTTCTGGGAGAGATGAAAATTTCAGTGGGTGAGCAGAGTGAAAAAGATCCCCTTCCCCATTGTCAAGAACCATCACCAATCTGGAGGGGCCTGAATAAAGCAAAAATGCACAGAAAGCTGGAATTCACTCCCTCCCTGAGTGCTTGAGCAGAGGGCCCTGGATCTGTTCCCGGTTCTCGGGCTTTCAGATCTGGATGGAATCTGTCACTGACTCCCAGGCACCTTCTCAGTCCTGGCAACTACACCATGAACTTCCCAGACCAATCTTTAATTCCTCTCACCTTCTCTAATCTTACAATAAATCTTACAATAAATTTCCTACAGGCTCTTCTTCTCTGAAGAAACCTCAGTCACAGAGTTGTACCATCCCCATGACAACCCTAGCATCTTCTATCGCCAGTCTCTTATGAATGAATTCTCCGTGACTACCTCTAATTTGCTTCTTGATTGCTATCCCGGGTATGTTTCATCAACAGGTATGAACAATAGAAAATAGTAACTACAGGAAATAAAAATGAATTACTATATCTATATAAATAAATGAATTGTGAGAACTAAAAGAATGGAAGAGGAACACAATAGAATATAAAGAGTAGGAAAATGCTTGCAACATCTCTCTTTCCAATTCTTGTTGAAAGGTCTGTCCTCTGCAAAACTATGTTTAAGACTGAAATGTAAATCAGGTCTTCACTGAGACACGTAGCAGCTGGGCAGACACTGAATCAACTGCAGGCGTCCTCTTGCTCAGGCCTTATTCTTTCTACTCAACTGTGTTTATCTATTGTTTTCTATTCACATGATACTAAAACATAGTCCCATCCTAAAATATATCAAAATCTCTGATTACAGAAAGCAAATTATGAAAGGCCGCAGATTGTCTCCACTTCTCATATTTGCTCTTCCCTCCAATTTTCCAAAGACAGAGTAGGCAACTGGGTATGTCTTTTATTTTAGCACTTTTAGTGCTTTCATACATCAGTGCAAAACATATAAATATTTTAAATTAAAAATGTAAGAGTGGTATGAACACATTTATTTAAAATCAGCTTTTCACTGAATTATTGTTTTGGAAATTATGCCTTATCAGTCAGTACATAGAGGTCTCTGTCATATTCTTTTGAAAGAACATAACATACTGGTAGCAAGATTCTTCCTTTTTGAGCTCACTGTGGTGCCCAGGCAAGCCACTGTGAACTCAGCAATCCTCCTGTCTCTGCCTCCCGAGTGCTGGGATGACAGGCGTGAGCCACCACGTCCGGCATTGTGGTATGTGGTGTTGATTGTTGGTGGGCGTGTCTCCACACCCAGCATTCTGTGTGGTTTCCAGGGATCGAACTCAGGGACTTGCGCTTGCGAGGCAGGTGCCGGAACCACTGAGCTAACCCTCCGGCCTGATTCTTCCTTCTTTTTTTTGGACTATTTTATTGTCATTCATTTGTATACTTTTTTTAAAAAATTGAATTTATTGGTACACTTTAGTTAGAACTTAAGATCACATTGATCATTGAGAATGTGTACCTAACCAAGTCGACAAAGAAATCATACCAAGTACCTTTGCTGACTCTAGTGAAATGAAACTGAAAAATAACAACAAAAGGAAAACTAGAAAAATATACAAATATGTGGAAGTTAATGCTTCTTTTAAAAATGATGATTCAAAAGAGAAAGAAGAGACATTTGGCACACATGTTCACTGTGGTATTATTTATAATTGCCACGGGTGGAACCTGGTGTCTATGGATAGGTGAATATATAAAGAAAATGTAGTAGATACAAAGAGGGTGATGTTATAAAGCCGTAAATTGGAAGGAAATCCACATGGATGAACTTTGATGAAATTATGGTGCATGAAATAAGGCAGTCATAAAAAACAAATACATGGTTGTATATATGCATTTTCTAAATTAATCAACAGAAATAGAGGTGAAACGATTGTTGTCAGGGGCTGGCAAAAGGGAGAGCTGGCAGAAGGTGTTCACTGGGTACTGGGTACAGAGTTTTAGTTTTGCAAATGAAAACATTTTAGAGATCCTTTGCACAGTGAGGAAGATAGGTTTATCACCACCGCACTGCATATGATAGTAAATTTTCTGTGTGTCTCTTACTTAGAACAGTTATGACAGGAATCAAACTTTTATAAAATGTATTTCACTCCTTCAGCTTCTGTGTCACCTTTTGCTTTTCTTTGGGCTTTTTTGGTGTTGTTGTTGTTGGTTTGTATGTTGGGATTTTGAGATAGGATCTCTCTCTGTAGTGCAGGCTGGCTTCAAACTCACAGTGATCTTCCTGCCTTATGCTCCCGAGTGCTGGGATTACAGGCACACACTACGCCTGGCTTTAAGAGTCAATTTAAAGAGACTGACAACCTTTCATATTTTTTAAAAGACATTTTTTAGAAAACATAGCAACAGCAAAAAGAAGACGAGACCATTCAAATACAAAACATAAATTTCATTTATGGGCTTATCTAAGATATATATTTGCTCAAGTTTTATATGTATAGATGAGGAAAGAATATTATTTCTATTTCACAATGATATAATGTTGGGAGAATATAAGAAATTGAATCTTAGCATTGAAAGTGAATGTCAAAGTATTTTCATTAAACTTGTAAACCCATTTTCCCATGAATTCTGATAATTATGTATCTTTTCTTACCTTGATTCATGGCAAATTAATTGTTTTTGGAACTAGCTTGAAAGATTACTGTTTAATTTTGACATCCATTGTTTATCTATCTAATTCTGGTCATTCATTTTAACTATTCCTCTGTAATTACAGAGATGTTTAATTTTGCTTAGATATTGGCAATATTTCAAATGCCTGAAGGCAGATGTTATCTCTTGGTTCCAAAAATTATTATCCATCCAGGTCTCTTCCTCATAGGATTTCTACATTTTTTTTTAACAGAACAAACTATCGTTTTATGCCAGAGGAAGGTTAGAGCTCACCTTCGCCACCTTGTCCAGGTACCTGCAGGGAAGCCCTGGTCCTCAAAGGGTATACGGCCAACCCGGGCCCATACAGCCGGGTCATCCTCACCATGAACTGTAGCAGGCTTTTCTGTGGTTCTCTGAGCCCAAAGCAATGCAAACAAATCAAACATCCTTGCAGACACAAAGATGCCTTTCCAGTTGCACTTGTCGCAGTTTATTGATGCACGAACAGTGGGCTAGAACTGAGATTCAGTCATCAGATTGATTCATTAATAATGCTCCATGGTTCCTGAGAGAATGAGGCCCAAGGAATTTGATACGCAGTATGAGGCTGCACTAATTCCCTGCAGCATCTGCAACTAGAAATCACCAGAGGCTGTTGCTGCTCAATTCATACCCAAAAGCCCATTGTAAAGAAATAGTAAAGTGTACAATAAGTTACTGACACAATTCAACTGTTAAAAATACCTGCTGACACAGGATTTGGTGAGCACAGAGGAAAATAATTTTGAAAATAAATTACTTTGTTTTGGTGGTGGGATAATTTCTTTTTTTTTTTAATTGAATTCTTTATTGGTACAATTTATATACATCTCAAAATCACATATAACATTGGGAAATTTGTACCAGTATATGCCACAAGTTAATTCTCGTTTTTACCCATATTCCTACCCACTCCCCCCTCCTCCCCCCTTATACATGCTCTTTTATTTTCTTTCTGTATCATATTTATTCCTTCCCCTCATCACATTCCCATGGTGGTGGGATAATTTCTTTGTGAAATTTCCTTCAATGCTTTTATGTTATTATGTATTTTGTATAAGCAAAATTAGGCAGAAAGAAAGAAAAGCCAGAAACTAAAAATGAGACTAGAACCTATGACAAAGGAAATTCCATTCAATATTGTAGTTTCTAGGTAGTTCCTGGAGGCTGCATAAATTATACCTCTTATAATTTCTTCCTTCTTCTTACATGCAGCTTTTTTACTCCAAATTCTTCCTTCTCCCTAAATAACTACTTTTCTGAAGTTTGTATTTAGTTGTCTCTTTTTGTGGAAAAAATAGTGTAGTTGGCAAGCCTTTTCTAAAGGTTTTTTTTTGGGGGGGTAGTTGCTTTAACATTCTAAAAACAGTATCATGTTACATTTAACCTCCTGAAACTTCTGCGTACGCCATCATAGAGCTAAGATTTATCTCTAATTTCCCAAAGCTATCATTTTACAGAAGAACCCATTGTTTGACTACCACAGTTCACCCATTCTCCTGGTGATGGTTATTTTGGTTGTTTCTAAGACCTTGCTGGAGAAACCAGTGCTGTTAGGAATTAATATTTATTTCCTAATGTGCACTTGAAAATATTGAACTTTACAATGAGTTGTAGTTTAGATTTTAAATGTCCCTAAAACCCTTGTCTGAACAGCATGGTCACCAGCCTGTCATTATTAGCAGGAGGAAGAACACTGAGGAGGCAAGGTATATTGGAAGGAGTGCGCTCTCAAAGAAGGCATCGGGACCTCCAGTCCTGGGCATCCTCTTTCGCCTTCCAGCTGCCATGTGTGAGCAGCTCTGCCCCACCGTGGGCTCCGCACCTTGATGTCCTGCTCTGCCACAGGCCTCAACCATGAAGTGAAACTGCGAACCAAAACAAACCTTTCTTTTTAGCATAACTTTGGAAAGCTAGCATATATATGCTACAATTCTAAGTTAAAGTGATTTTACCAATTTACATTTGTATACACAATATATGAAGAAATTCTTTGTCACATCATCTCCATATCTTGGTGTTGACAGATTTATCAGTTGATGACAATTCACAGGTGTGAAGTATTATTCCTTTATAACTTAATTTGTACTTCTCATTAAATAGATTAAACATATCTTCCATGTATTTATTGACAGTGTATATCTTTCTCTTTTATGAAAGGCCGTTCTTACCTTTGGAGGTTTCTATTTATGAAGTATTTTTGTATTTCTAGTTCTTTGCCATTGTATTTCATTATTTTTTGGCTTCATAATAAATTACTATAAATCCAGCGACTGAAAGTATCACCTATTTATCATCTCCCTGTTTCTGTGGGTCAGTGGCCCAGCAGTGGATGGCTAGATTCTCTCTCGGGGTTCACCAAGCTGAAGTGCAGGTGGCTGTTTTTCCAATTTCACTGGAGGTTGGAGGAATAATTTCCCTGAGGGTCCCTGAGGCGCCCCCTATTGTCTTGTTGACTGCTGTGCAGGGACCAGACTCAGGTGTGGGAGGCCATTTGCAGTGGCCAGATATTTCTCAGGTAGCTCAGAGCATGTGTCTTGGCTTTTTTCCAATCCAGTTGGAGCACGTTGCTTTTTCTTCCAGGGTCAGCTTGGACTCTACCTTGAAAGTTTATTTTATTGAATTACTAGGGAATTACACCATACTTCAAGGATCATCTTAGATCTTTTCCTATTATAATCACTAATTCCAATGTTCAGCCAAATGACAAAAATATCTTCTACTAATGTTTCCACTCACATTTTCACTTTCAGTAAAGACACCAATTTTTGTTTTTTTGGGTAGATTTTTATTATTAAATTTCTCATTTTATTCCTATTTCATTTGCTCTTCTCCCCCTCCCCCAAATATTCACTTTTTGTCATAGGATCCTGTCTGGGACATCATCTTACATTTATGGTATAAACCTTTTTAGCATCTCTTGGTTGTTTCCAGACTTTCCTTGTTTTGAGCGATCTTGACAGTTTTGAAGAGTGCTGGCGAAGTATTTTGCACAATGGCCTTCAGTTTGAGTTGGAGTTAGTTCTCACAATTTAACTGGGATTTTGAGTTTGGGGAAGGAAAACCACAGGTAAGAAATACATTCTCTACACATTCATAGGCAGAGACGTAGAGAAGTAGTCCTAAAGTTGCCCTGGGGTTTCTCTCCATATACAGGCTCTACACATGATTTGTCACTCAGAGTGTTTCCTTTGATTACTGGGCAGATGCAGTGCTTGCTAGGCCTTGCCACCTGCCTTAATCACAAGGCCTGGGATATAACAGTTTTATATACTGTAGAACTCAGATAGTTAAAATTTGTGTTTAGGATAATGGTTGTCTATATTTATGAATGAGTTAGGCCTGTAATTTTCTTTGCTCATACTGTACTTGTCATGGTTTGTCTTACAAAGTAAGCCAATGAATCATCCTCCTCTGGTCTGTGGAAAAGAACTACATAATTTGCAATGATTTAGCTGATGATAATTTTGTAGGTCTCACCTATCAACCATATGATCACAGTGTTTTTCTTTGTCAGACAGTTTAGGATGTTATTTGAATTTCCTTAATAGTCTTCAAATGTGTTAGGCTAACGTTGATATTGCTGTCATTATCTTGGACTATTATTACAGAATATCTCTGGTTGTGTCCTGTTTTCCACCCATTATATTATTAATATGCATCTTCTCTTTACTTCTTTATCAATTTTTCAAGAGCTTCTAGAAGTTTCTCAGCCACACAGCTTCCTCTTCTTGAGTTAAACTCCACCCCTTTCTATAGGAACTGGCTTGACTACTTGGGCCTGTACCAAATCCTCTCTTCGAGAAGTATCCACACTTTTCCCTGATGAGCATAATGTATATTTTTATAAAGTTTCATCTACAGAAGAAAGCACTGCAGTCCTAGTGTGACTGTGATAATCAGTCTTCAATTATAAGTTGAATTCCTACATATATGAGAGGAAAAACATTGCCTGTCCTTACAAAGAGGAAAATAGCTCTTTGTTTAATGTTTCACTACCATACTAGAACATGGTTTATAAGGCCTGTTAGACCCTCATTAAACTCCCCTAAGGAATGCCCCTATGTTTTCGTAGCATGAACAGTTTTTGAAAGAATGACCAGTGAGTTGCAAAACCACAGTTGTTGAAGTAGTATTTCAGCAGTAGTGTTTGAGCAAGGACACCCTTATTGATTTACTCAGTCTAGCATTTTCTTGCCAGAGACAATAGTGAAGTTGAGCTAGTGCAGTGAATTTGCAGGGTTTTTCTCAGTTTATTGGAAGCCCAGATTTGGGGGACAGGTTTGATTCTCAAGAATTTTTAGTCTGTGTATTTGCATCTGGTTGCAGGCCCTGGAGACATTTTTCTTAGTCTGAGACTAAGACAATCATAAAAATGTGAAGATGGAAAATTATTCAATAAGGCAGAAAAAATAATCTACTGTGAAGTGAGTAAAACTTTCCATGAATTCTCCACCTCCTACCCATATCCCTTTCTGCAAAACACAAAGTACATCTTCATTACCTCTCATCAAAGAATGGACTTCATGCTATTCTTTTTTATTTACAATAGTTTTTTGTGCCCATAAATTTCTTTCTGTTGTTCAATCAGTATGCATTTTCTAACTGCAAAAAATGATCTGGAATATTCATCATTTTTCCTGTTCAAAGCATAATTATTATCTTCATTGAAAATTATTTTATTTACCTTTATGATTTTCAGGAAGACACAATTGTTCTTCAATTGCACCTGATGAATAATCAATAAATGAAAAGTCTATCAGGTTAGAGATTGATGCAGAGACAGGCAAGTTTTACCTATTCCCAGGCTTAGAGCTGGAGAGGTGATCCTTCACCTTGTATTGGGGTTCCTCTCCCATAGAAGTTCACAATCCCTGGAATTCCTTAGAGTTCTTGTTTTAGGACTTTTCCATTCTATCTGAACTCTCAGAATCAGCTCTCTTTGTTTTGCCTTCTCTGCTGGCTCCCTCTTGAATGAATTCATGATGCTCCAATACCTGATTACTTTTTATTGTTAAATACATTTTGTTCATAGGCACAATCCAAGGTAGGCATTTACTGAAGAAGGAACAGAGGAGCAGTTTTCTCTCTGTCTAGGCTTTAGTAGTAGTGGCCAGGTCATACTTTCCAAAAAAGAGTCAGATCAATATATCCCATCTCACGTGCCTTCACTGAAAAGGAGCCCCTGATGCTCCAGCACTGATATGGGTAGGAGGTCTGTTTGTGTCTCCTGGTATCATGTGCACTTTGTAACAGACTCCTCCAATAGGCACTGGAGGAGGCAGCTCCAGGCAACCTCTCCTTAGTCTATAAAAGATGAAGTGGTTTCCACTCACTCTTTTCTCAGCTCTGACTTTTTTTTTTTTTTTTAGACAAGGTCTCACTTTGTAGTTCAGGCTGGCCCTGAGCTCACTATGTAGCCCAGGCAAGCCTTGAACTGAGCAGACCTCTTGCCTCTGCCTCCTGAGTGCTGGGATGATAGACATGAGCCACCACATCCAGCACCGTGGTATGTGGTACTGATTGCCGGTGGGCGTGAGTTACCACAACCGATATCGTGTGTGGTTACTGAGGATTGAACCAGGAACCTTGCGCTTGCTAGGCAGGTACCAGAATCACTGAGCTAAACCTCCAACCCTCAGCTCTGACTTTTAAGAAGTCCAGCTACCCTGAAGCACCATGCTGGAAAGACTGGGAGATGAAAAATGGCCCCAGGGAGCCCAGATGACCTAGGCCCAGATGTTGGATGTGAGGGTGAGTGACCTCACAGGTGAGCACAGACACCCCCTGGATTCCAGGTGTGGACCGGAGAAGCTGTCCACATCAGGTTCTGCCCATGTTGTAGATTTCTGAGCAAGATAAATACAGTGAAAGCTGGAATACCAAGGAACTTGTTCTGTGAGTATTGCACAAGATCAGCAAACACTGCTAATACATTTTAATTTAATAAATGAGCAATGTCTTGCAATATGGGTGATATATAAGGCTGAACATCACATGATCACAACTGACCAAGGGTGTCTCTGTCTCTCTGTCTCTGACTCTCTCTCTCTCACTCACTGTGGGACTGTGGGTGATCATCTGCCAAGAGCAAAAGATTATGGAGAAGCTCTCATCTGTCAAGGAGGAGGAGCAAATGGAGTAAACTTCAAGTGAGATTAGGGGGATGTGTAAAATGTGGGCCACAGTGCAAAACTCTGTGGAAAACATCATTTGAATAAGGCTGCAGCAGCGTGAGTGGTGAATCTGTTCGACAGCCATGCGATGTCACATGTCTGCAAAATCCTCAAAAGGAAGGAACAGCAAGTGTCATTGGGTAAGTTGCATGTTAAAATTAAATGAAAAGAAAAAGGATTCCATTGAGCCGACAGCAGTGATTCCCTTAGCAATAGTGAAAGTCGTCCTGCACGGTAGCCTTCCTCTCTCCTGTGCCCTCACACCAGCCAAGAAAGTTTTCAAAGGTAAGTGCAGATTAATTGACCTACTATTCTTTTTTTTTTTTGCTTTTTGAGACAGGGTCTTGCATTGTAGTTCAGGCTGGCCCTGAGCTCACTATGGTGCCCAGGCAAGCCACCGCGAACTCAGCAATCCTCCTGTCTCTGCCTCCCGGGTGCTGGGATTACAGGCGTGAGCCACCACGTCCGGCACTGTGGTATGCGGTGTAGATTGTTGGTGGGCGTGAGTCTCCACGCCCAGCATTATATGTGGTTACCGGGGACCGAACTCAGGTTCTTGCGCTTGAGAGGCAGGTGCTGGAACCACTGAGCTAACCCTCCAGCCCCAGTTTGGAGTATTTTAAGAGTAGTTCCCGGAAGAGATCAGTAAAGCTTAGAAGACACACTTTATATTGCACAAAGCCAATATCAGTATCTCCTTGAAAAATGTCATGAGTCTTGGATGGTAACCATGATGAGTTCAATTTTCCATCTTTTTACCTTTTTCTTTCCTTTTGGTTTTATGATGGCATAATTGACAAAATTAAATATATATGTGTATATTATTCTTATATATACATATATTATCCATTTAAAGTAAAGTAAAATGCTCAGATATTGTCATACCTCAGTCCACAAATTTTATTCTTTCCATGATTCTAGTCACAAATCACAGCAGACCTGAACCCAATCCTGTTTCCCCATGAGGTGAATACTGAACCTAACCATTTAACGTGATTTGGTCATAAGGTTAACCTTGAACCTAGCCATTGGATTTGATTTGTTTCTCATCTCATTTGCCTTGCAACCAGAACCGTGGAAAAAATTAAGTTCCTGAACTAAGGTACCAATATATTTACCCGTATCTATTTATTTAAATGGTTAAATCAATCTAATTAATATACCCAAAACGTCACATGTTTATCTTTGTACAGGGAGAAAATTTAAGGTCTATTCTTAGCAATTTTCAACTACACAATGCATTGTTGTTACCTGTGGCTATCCTGCTATCCAGTAGATCTCTAGGATGTATCCTTCCTGTTAATCTGACACATTGTACACCTTGATTGGCATTTCCTCATTCCCAATTAACCATCCTCTGGGAAACACTGTCAATATCTAGTGTGTGATTTCCTATCTACAGAGCCCACAGGTCATTGGCATGGGGTTCTCCTATTCACCAGGACATCATCTCAGTCTTGGCCTTTGCCTGCTCTCACTTACATTACAGTCATTGTCTCCCATACTCACTCTGCTCTCCTGCTTTGTTTTACTCTCAATTTAGGGGGCAGAGAATTGTGGGGTGGGTAGGGGAAGAGGAAAAAATGAGAATTAAATCATATCTTACACTTTACAAATTCCCAGTACTGAGTGTGATCATGATGTGTATATGCAATGTACCAATAAAGATAAAAATGAATTTTAAAAAATACAAAAAAAATCTTTTTCAATGTGTCACAGTCATAAATGCTTCCTTGAAACATCCTTGTAAGTGAAGCCCTTGATTATGACCTTTTAGTTACGTGCTATTGAATTTAGGATATTATCCAATATCTTCACAGTGGTCTGCGACTCCCTACACATCTGCCCTTTGCTCACTTTTATTTTAGCTTTTGTTTCCCTCTCACAATTCACTCTACCATCCTATTGCGTCAGTCTTTAAAATAAGCAGAATTCTGAAAATAGGCTTTTTCTTACCTAGGGAATTCATACTCATTGTTCTTCCATGGTGCTTGGCTCCTGCTGAATCAGATCCCTTATGGTCCCCAAATAATCTCAAGTCTTCACAAAAAACACCTTTGTCCCACCTATCATGTATCACAACCCCATTTACAGTGTTATTTTCTGTTATATAGTTCCTTTCTCAATTGGTATTTTTAAAAATTTTTTTACAGAATTCAGGATTTTTAAAGGATTAAAGAAGCATAGGTGCTGTACATTGAGTTATCTTCCAAGGATGTACACCCACATTTGACTGTTAGTAGGCACTCATTACTTTTCACAAATAAACAAATAAGAGGCCTAATAAAACAACAGAGAGAATGTCTACATTCAGCTAAGTATTAAAGTTAAAGAAGGTTACAAATGATCCTCCCCAGAATATTCCTCCACACTTCAAACACACCCCATTATTCTTGCTACTTTTGAAGCAGTTCTGGAAGTCCTTTTTCTTGAGTATCTTTATGACGTATGATAAAAAAGCATACAAGGAATGCTGCTGCAGGGTGACATCCCATCAAAAACAGTCTCATCAAAACAATGAGGTGCGTCCTCATCACCTTATTTACCTCTCTTCTGCCACTTCCCCAATGTCGAAATGACTGTGAAAGGTAAATATTTTGAACTGATTTAGGACATTCTGGCAGCCACAGTAATGCAACTGAAGACACTCACAAAAGAAGACACCCAGAACTGCTTCCGAAAGTGGTAAGAAGAATGGGAAAAGTGTGCTTGAAGTATGCATGTGTGTGCAGATATTTTAAGGATTCTCTTGTTTTGTTTTGTTTTTGAGACAGGGTCTCGCTTTTGTAGTTGAGGCTGTCTCTGAGCTCACTATGTAGCCCAGGCAAGCCTCGAACCCAGCAATCCTCCTGTCTCTGCCTCCCGAGTGCTGGGAAGACAGGCGTGAGCCAACGTGCCTGGCATTTAAGGATTCTCTTAGTGACTTCCTTATTGCTGAGACAAAGTACTTGACACCTTAAGTCGAAGAAGGAAACATTACTTCAATTCACAGTTTACAGAGGTTTCAGTCCATCACTGGCTGGCTCCAAGGCAGGGCGGTGTGACTAAGGAACATGAGAAAGGAGAAACAGTCCATGGCAGGGTAGGCAGAAGCAGTGAAGCCATGAACCTTGTCCTATCCAGGCTACCTACCCTTTGGGCAGTGCCATGAACTGTGGTGTGCTTCCTATCATCCACACCCAGAAGTATGGTAAACCAGTAAGCAGACCAATTCATTTTTAATACACCGTTAGTCCATATCCATGGCCTACATCCAGACATCTCTGAAAAACCCTACCTATGAGTGCGTGAGACTTTGAGAGGGTCATCTACATACAAGCCATGATAAGGATTAATGGCAATGCATCATTTACTGTAGTATTTCTTTTAAAGTTTAGACATTCATTGTATTTTTTAACCATAGTTTGTAAATGGAGGGCAGTTTAAAATTAAATTGCTTCCCTCACACTTCCTCTCTGCAATGAAACCTCTTTGTTACTCCCAAACAGCTGCCACTCGTGGCTGCCGTGGCTCTGTCACCCAGGCGCAGACTAACAAGTGGGAGAAGCACATCAGAATCACTCATAGGAATGCGTAAGTGACAGCTTGAGGGTAGGGAGCATGCAGAGAGTTCTCACTTAGCTTTCTTCCTGTGTGGCAGAGGGCTTCTCCCTATCACATATGGCAGGGTTAGTCCAATCACTAATGAATACAACTCCATGCAGCCACCAGCACAGCACAGACACTGCACTATGGGGACCATCTCTGTCTTCCAAAATGACGCCTTCATCGTATCAAAGATCAACACAGTCTGGAAGCTGTGTGTTACTCGGACAGGTATCCCGAAGAAGCTGCCAAGGCTGCTAGCAATTCTGTAGAGACATTAATTCAGTTGCAGCCTCTAGAGCAGCTGATAAAGAATTAGCAGGTAAAAGCTTGGAGTGGAAAAGTACTCTTAGTAACAGCTTCAGTGAAGGTAAAGCAGAACTTAAGGGAAAATTAGCTCTTTGCTTAGGCAGTCTCTCCCATCTCCATGCCACTCTCCCTTGGATCTCGCTTCCCTAGAGTTTCTGACCTCTGCTTTGCTATAGATAAGGTAAGTAGCAAGATTCTTGCTAACAAAGTCCCATGATGTCCTGGTCTCTTAGGATTCTGGTTTCAAGGCTGACCTCCTCCTGATACTGATGAGATAAAAAGTTATATCCATATAAATGGAGTCTTATAATCCCTGAGGAACTGTTTTCTCTCAAGAGCTACAGAGAAGGTGGACAACTATGTTCCTGTAAATAAGCTTTTATAACATCCTAAAATTTCTATGTCTGCTTCTCTTTCAAGGTTAAGCTGTTAAGACTGTTACAAAATGAATAACTGTCTTTGTATTGTTTTGCTCTGAACCCTTCAGAAAATGTATAAAAGCTGGAATGTTTCTTTGGACACAAGTTCAGCTGATTGCTGGTGCACCAAAAAAAATCCTGTAATAAAATGATCCTCCTGTTTTCCAATGGTCTCCACTGTCTCTGGAATTCTGCAACAAAGGTTGCTGTACCCCATCCCTCATTAGAGAAATAAACCCCCATATTTATACCCACAAGTGATTGCTGCAGGCTTTGACTATCTGTAGAATTTTCAAAAGCAGACCTTAGAAATTTAAGCCTTCAACCTCGTGGCTAATAAAATGGAAAAACAAGGTAGCGTTCTGACAGGTGCCCGATGGTCTCAATTAAGAGTGTGCTGCCTTACGCATTGGAAGTTATACCTTAGAACAAAATTATGGCTGTGCACAGGGAGGTATAAAGCGAAGTACAGGCAGGGAATGTGCCTTGGGATGAAATCCGCAAAGCATGTCTCTATCTGCGAGTTCGTTACTCCCATACACAATTCTTTCTGGATATAAAAGCAAATTCAGATATGACAAATGATCTTAAAACAAAAAGTGGCTATCATGGGTGTAAATGGGTGGAAAATATTTTTCTTTGAACTCATCCCCTTTCAGAGTTAGATGAAAGCAATTCAAGCTCCTGTTTGAGGATCTAGGTATCCACCTCCCATAAATTTTATAAGTCTTTATTATCTCTGTATGAAGGCTAAGGAATTTTCTCTGAAAATATAGACAGATCGTTATTGGGTCTAGGCTCAGAAGTCAATGGATATTGAAGAGAGTAGACACCAGTGAGCAAGCCCAACTGTGTCTTTAGAAATCCAAGTTCATAGCTCAATTCTGTTCCTAACTGTGTCCCTCTTACACTTACTCGGTGCAAGTTTGTAAAAGTAGTGTCATGACTCTGAGCCTCCTATGTAGTGTTTCCTGTATCACCAGCTGTTTTAAGATCACAGTAGGCCTGCATTAGCTCAGATACGCAGTGCAGTAGCTTTCCCCGTGCACTATGGGTTGGCAGTGATGTAGTCCTAGACTTCCCTCCCAGTACCTTTTTGATTAAAGGGAGTGACAAGAATTGTTCTTGCATGAGATGTAGAGTGCAGACAAAAGTATAATGTTGTGTACAGTCTGTGCACGTCTTTTCCTAGTTTCTTTTTCAAATACTGCTGTGAATTTACTTGGTAATTGTGGCTCCAACCACCCAATACTCTGGAAGGCCGACGCAGGAGGGCAGCAAGTTCAAGCCCAGCCTGGGCAATTAGTAATTTACTGAGACTCAGTCTCAGAATAACAAGAAAAGGGCTGCGTTGTAACTTACTGTGACTATCCAAGGTTTTGTAACACACACACACACGCACACACACACACACACACACACACACACACACCCTCAGTTACTTCACCGAAGATTCATGGCCTACAAGAACATCCTAATAGACTTGACTTGATCAATTGGAAAGTCTTAAGAGAGAGCTTAGATTTCTCTCACCTGAAAATTCCAAACAGCAGTGGTTCTGAAATTGCTCTTTCCTTCTAGATTTCCCTTGATGGCTTCTGTGTCTGGGGATCTGGCTGGCTGATGACATTTCTCTGCTGTCCTAGACTTCAGACCTACTAAGTTCTACCTGCAACCGCATGGACCAATTCTCTGTCATGGAGCCTTTGTGTCATCAATTATTTTCTCTGGATAATGGGTCATTCCACTTTGTCTCACTTCTCTGGGTAAATCCTGTTTGATATGAAACTGAAGCACCAAAAGGATTAAACCCTACCCAACCATTATAGGACACTGCAACAGTCAGAACACAATGGCCTCCCTTGTGCCATGGTAGCGGAAGAAGGGGTGGATTCATCCACTTCTGCCAGTGGAGTCAGCTGTGTACACATTGCTTGGTGCTGGTGGCACCTAGAGAGACATAATCTGCCAAGTCCTAAACTGTGCTTATCTGGAAGAGGGAAGATAAAGTCAGAATTGAGGACACAAATTCTGCGAAGATAGAATCACAGGACAGATGTAGCCCTCAAATTTCCCCCTATAAAACAGTTCTTTTCCACCCTTCCTTAGTGAAGAACCCAGCCCATCTAGGGTAGATTGGACTATTTTTTTGCCGTACAGTTCTGTTCTTCTGTGTTTGGGTTCATGGCCTCCACTTTATTCCTTTAATTTTCTTCAGCACTGGGGAGAATGAATCAGGTAGCTTATGTCAGAATTATCCACTTTATGCAGAACTGAGTTTGTACTTCTGAATAAAACCTTCTGTTCCAAGATTTAAGAGAAGGGAGACCAGTTATTTAGAAAATTTAAAACTTTGGATTTGTTCTTAAATGTTAAATTTCTTTGCTATGACAAGCTGCCTAGTCTGCCAAGCCTGCATGGAAATAATAGGATATTTGGTAAAATTGTTTTCTGAACTCCAATTTATCTTTTAAAAGTCGAAGCAATTCATTAATCAGTGAATAAATGGTAAACAATTTAACTAATGTCAATGGTATTTTGTTAAAAGGTTTTAAGTGTTTTTCTAATAGCACATTTCATAAGCAAATTTTTGTTTGCATCTCATCAGTTTTTGTTTAAAAATTACAAAGTCAGTTGTTTTCTGAGCTAGGTATTAAACCCAGGCCCCTACATATGACAAGCATGTATTTTATGAAAGAAAAATAAGCTGAAATAGGAACCCCCTGTAGCAAGGCTTTAATGGAGCTGAAAGCTTCCTGCTGGGCTGCCTAGAACACGGAAGAGAGAGAGAATGAGACAGAGAGAGACAGCCTTAGGAAGTGGAGTGGGATTTTTATGGGGACTTAGGGTTGGGGGAGCATTGTGATAGATAAGAGATTGACTCGCCTTGAGGGGCAAGTTAAATACCTTACCGATAGGTTGCCTTTTGGCCTTGGATGAAAGGGAGCCATTTTAGATCTGCCACAGTTTATGGGTCCTTTTGTAGGGTGGTGACTCCAGCATTCTACTGTTGAGTTACACCCCCAGGCTTCCAAACGTTATAACACATTCACTGAGCCTGTCTCCTCCATATTATAATACTGCTCCTCTTGATTTTTCAAACTTGTGTGATTTAGATGATAAGATCAAAAAATTTAATACTTAGTTAACATCTTATGACTTACAGAGAGACTATTCCTCTGAAAATGATTTCTACATCTCTACGAGAACATTTTGTTGACTTTCTCAGAAGAGTGTAGTCTTCCTTAGCTAAAATATAGATGCTAGGCTGTGTGGTTAGCAGATAAAAAAAAAAATCTTCAAAGAGAAAGGAAGAAGTCTTCACACACCCCCGCCCTGATTCTGCAGAAACAAATTATTTTTGTATGTCCTCTCCTATTTTACCATTTCTTATCTTCATTTTCAACTGTGCCTACTACTTGCCCATTTTCCCATGTGGAAGACTGTTGTACACGAGGTCTCCCCTCTGTATCCCCAAAACCACACCCCTCCCTTGCCCAAAGCACAGCAGTGCCAGAGGTAGGGTTGTGGCATCCATTCTCTGAGCTCAAGGAAAAGTGCTCTGGCCCCCATCACTGCCCATTCAATGAGGCTGCAACTTGCACCAACCTACTCTTTCCTGTAGAATAGTTATTGCTAGGTCCATTTTTTACATTTATTGCATTACATTTTTACATATAAAAAGTATGGCTTATTTTTTGTCACCACAGTCCTTGATGGGAAATACGTTTAGGTCTGGGTAACAGAAGCCGAAACACATTCAGTGCTCTCAGTTCATCTTCCTTTCAGGACAGCAGGGCTTTGGTGGGAAAGGAAGCAGGCTGAGCCCATTCATCTCTCTTCTCTCTGCTTGGGTCCCACTGAGTAGAATGAAATACAGCTCCCTGAAATTAAAAATCAGTAATCAATTAGCAAGGTCAGTTGCTACACGAGGGTCTTGTTGGACTGCTTTGTCTAGAGCTGATTGGCCGGTGTCTATGCCTAGAAAGTATTTCTGTCTCTCTCTTCCCTCGTGAGTTCCTAGTGTGTGTGTCCTCATTGAACGTGACTGACTCAGCCCCTTGACCTTGGCTGTGACCTACCTCTTACCAGCTGCTTATAGCTTCTTCCACTTATCTTTTAATATTTTGGGCCTCTCCTTTTAAATAACCTTTCTTCTTACTGAAACTCACTTGAAACCACTATAATTCCAACTAGTTTCTTTCTGAGTGACCCAAATCTAAACCACAGGAAATATAAATCTAAGTTTTTTTTTTAAAACACATCTCAAACTTGGAAATCCAATTTTTGAAAGCAGCAGGATGTGCTGTGAAAGTCAGGAAACCTGACCTCACTCAAGGGGTGACCCCACTTCACCCCTGAGGAATGAACCTTGCTTGAATTACCAGTTATTATTTTCAAAACATCTCAGATTCGTTGCATCTGCACATAGACTCATATAATTCCAAATCATGAGAGATGCCAATTATTTGTCTGGTAGAGAAGTTAATCTCAAGGATCATAGTTTATTGTCCTGTTCATCACTAATCGTTGCCACACCTGGCCTGGTGATTCATCAACACACTCTTCTGTCACACTCCCTATGTACATTGCATTTCTTTTTTAAATACTTTCGGAGCCAGCTTCACCTTTCTCCTGGTTCCCTCATAGATTGATAAGCTGAATTAAATTATTGATGTGTGGTCATCTACATGCTTATAGGAGTCATGCTTTGGAGTTTTTTGAAAATTGTATTTTATGGTATGTGATCTGTATCCTTGAATGTACACGATCCATGTAATGTCACCTTTACTCTTCTCTGCCCCAAACCGGTGAATGTCCACAACTTCGAATCCTGAAAACTTTTCAAGTCTAAACTCAACACTAGCCAATGATCTGCTCTCAGATCCAAGAAAGTCACACAAAACTCTTGGATCAGCCTCTTGATATCACTTTCCTCTGAGATGAGCCAAGTTTAAGTAATACCTTCTTCTTCTTCTTGTTCTTTTTTTATTTTTTTTTTTTTTTGAGACAGGCTCTCGCTTTGTAGTTCAGGCTGGCCCTGAGCTCACTATGTAGCCCAGGCAAGCCTCAAACTCAGCAATCTTCCTGTCTCTGCCTCCCGAGTGCTGGGATTACAGGCGTGAGCCACCACACCCAGCACTGTGGTATGTGGTGCTGATTGCTGGTTGATTGCTGGTGGGGGTGAGTCTCCACGCCCAGCACTGTATGTGGTTACTGGGATCGAACTCAGGACCTTGCGCTTGCGAGGCAGGTGCCGGAACCACTGAGCTAAATCTCCAGCCCAAAGTAATACCTTCTTTCCTTTGTGGGAAAAGCTAAATGTTCGCACTCTGCTGACTTCGAAGTCTCAGTTCCAGAGGGAAGAAGGCTTGTACCGGAATGCACAACAATGATACCACTGAACTGGAGGGTAAGACTCCCCTTGGTCATTCTGGTCTCCTCATGCCTCTGAGGATATAAGGCAAAGAGGGTGTGACAGTGTTGGTAGGGGTGACTGAGTCAGATTATCAAGGGGAAATTGGAGTGAAGGAAGAGTATACTTAGAGTGCAAGAGATCCCTTAGGACATAACCTAATATTATTATTACAGATAATGAAGTTAGCTAGAAATTATTCTAAGGCAGTTAGACAAAACTGGGGCCTTGGCATAAAAAAATTAAGGAACATTGACTGGTTAGCATTAGAGAAAGAGAAGAAATATTGCATTCACATACTTCCTCAAAGGATACACGACAGAGATTGATATTCTAAAAAGATATCAATCTTCTTATCCTACTTCCTTTCTGGAAATTCTTTGTTCATCTCATGTATGCTTGTTGCATGGTGAGTTTTCTCATTTGATCCCTCTTTAATCAAAATCACCTAGCTGACTGCACCTGCAGTCTTATTGGTTGATCATGGTTTTGTTCCACCTTATTCTCACTTTGTGATTTCCCATTGGATTTTATTAGTTGACTGTCATTTTGCTCCACCTTAAAATCCATCTCACTTTTTTGCTTTGCTCCATAAAATAAATAACTTTGAGATATGGGGTAACCAGCTAATCCACTTTTTGGTCCCCCTGTCTGTCTTAAACAGAAGCTACCTCTCTCTCAATAATTTCTTCCTACTCTTAACCTCCATTGTTCCTAGAATTCATTATTCAATTTTAGAGAACACGAGCTTGTGGTTTGGTGATCCGGTACATTTGGGAGTTACATCTCTTCTCCTCTATCAGAGGAGCAAGACCACATAGCAATCATACAAGAGACAAAAAATCTCCGTAATGCATAGGATAGGGCCTTTCTCTGGAAGGGGTGGGTTAAGGTTTTAGTTTCCTTAGCAAGTGATCTATACTCATTTAGAAGATCAAACACTAGTCTTTTTCCGCAGGGGAAGTACTTGCATGTAGTAGTTACTCCCTTTTTATAATGCTGACCAGTGAATGTGCCACAGTTGTTTTTCTATGCCTACGGCCCAGCTTTGTCTAACTGCCTTAGAATAACTTCTAACTAACTTAATTATCTGCAATAATGTTTTTCATACTGTATAATATCTGAAATAAACATAGATGTAACCATTAGAAATATTTAAGGTAGAAGAGACATTTTTGTTTCTGGGTGAGCTATAGTTCCACGTCTGTGGGACCCACTTGTCAAACTGAAAAACTCCCAGGATGTGGTCATCTCCTCTGAGGGTGCGGATGCACCTTGTGCCTCTTACTAATGTTTTTCTTCCAGTTTTAAGAGAAAAAATCTTGAGCTGTGGAGAGGGTTCAGACTTGTCTAATTGCCTTACACTAATTTCTAATAACTATATTGTCCATCATGTCTTGATGGAGAGTTTATCTTTATTCACAAGCCCCCTGATTCTAATTGGCTAGAGGAGGGGTAGTTCCAGGAGGAAATCTTTGTCTTGGGACAAAGAAGTCTTTTGTTCTGGGGCAGAGAAAGTCTGGTGGTCTCTAGGGGTGTCTGGATCCACAGGTGTTCCTCATGTGATGAGCTGATTGTCTCAAACCTGAGTCCTGGCTTCCTGTCATCCTTTCCCAAGGTGTACTGTGGTGCCTGGAAATACATAAGTTCACTTCACTCTTAATTAAATTACCTATCACAGTTTAATATTAAAATTGAAGGTGAGCTATAACTCTATGGAAGTGCAGTATGCTTCTTCAGTTGTAATTTTCACATGCATTTGAAGAAACTGCATCACTAATTTGAGTGTTAATTGTTTTCAGCAAGCCTTGGAGAACACAACCTGTGCTTCTTATTGGCAGGGTACAGGGAACATCCATCACCGCCTCTGGCACTAGGTGCTCATGTAATCTGCAAGGTGCTTCGGAACTGAGACAATGGATGGTGTGGTACAGAGCTAAGCAGGTAGACAGACCACTCTAAATTAAAGATGGGTAAAACTCATTCAAGTGGCAGAGGAAAATTTGGGGCATTGTTGGCTTGGCTGGAAGAAGGGAGTCAGATGAAACCTGTGATTTCCCAGTGTACTCTCTGGTTAAATCTTGAACCTGCCTCTGTTTCTTTTCCATAATACTCCCCTCTCAACGTAATGCTTTCAGTCTGATTAAATTAATTCTCTGTATTTAGGAGATCAGAAATTGTCTTTAAGGTTGAAGGGTTACCCTAGGTGGTTTCCACGTGGGCTCAATTGAACCATTTAGAATCAAGACTGGTTAATAAAGATAAACTCAGCATCAAGACATTGTAAATGGTTAAATTAGTTAGAAATTATTATAAGGCAGTTAGATAGAGTTGGGCCCTCTGCATAGAAAACAATTGAGGCACAGTCACTGAACGTTAGCATTAAAGAGAAAGAAACTACTCACCCTACATATTTTCCATAGGGATTAACATCAGTGGTTGATACTCTAAATAGACACCAATCATCTTAATTGGGGACCAAACTATCCTTAACTTGCCTATTACGTTTTAGTAATCCTGTGCAGCTGGTATGTGACAAACTTCTCTATTTGATCTCCATTTGAGCAATATTACCTGGGTGACTATACATGTAATCTTATTGGTTGATCAGTTTTGTCCCACCTTATACCCACCTTGTGATTTTTCACTGAATCTTATAGTTTTTTGTCCCACTTTTCACCTACTTCACCTTGTGGTTTTGTTTCATAACGCACATAGAAAAGTGAGCTGGGCAGACAACCTGTTTTTTTCTCTTAGATCTATCTTTCATACTCTTAACCTCTTTTATTCTTAGAATTCACTCTTCAATTTTAGAGAACAGAAAGTCACAGTTTGTATATCTAGCAGGTTGCAAGTTATAATATTCCCCCGTTTGGATTATTTTGCTTCCTTGAATTACCTGGTACCGTAGATCAAAGATACTCGCTCTGTGAGAGACCAGGGAGCTGTGTGAGATCAGGATGTAAGCGAACAGCATCAGGGAGTGGGAATGCTGTGGGCCACGGTCCCGAACGGAGCAGGGACAGATTGGATGAGCAGCACACCATCTGGGCCCAGTGCAACCTCACATCAGGAAGCCCTGGCCAGCTGCCCACTGCATTTTGCCACAGGTCCCTGCTATTTTTATGAATCCATCATGAAAAAAAGCAGTCGTCCCCCCAAAAACAAAATAATGCACCTAAAACAGTAGTGGCCTTTTGAGCTCTACTAATCTAAAGGTGGTTTTCACAGATGGTTCCAGAACATTTGTTACAACAGTTCTAAATACAGACACAACAATTGGCTATTACTTTGCTCAATCTGTTGGCATATTTAAAGCTGGACACAGCATGCACTAAAATTAGAATCAATCTCAGTAAGAAAAGAACAGAATGACTTTTAAAATCTCCACTCAACCTTTTTTTCTGTCTTCCATCAATGAGTGACACTTTTTATTATTTTGGAAAGATTCTGGAATTTGTCATCGATTTGCTCTTCAAACACTGAAAGTGCAAACTACCATACAAACAACGAATTTATTCCATGTAAAATCATGGAATAAATTTAGGAATGATAAATGAGAGCAATTCCAGTTTGATTAAAATGCACTTTTATGCTGGGAGTGGTGGCTCACGCCTGTAATCCCAGCACTCGGGAGGTGGAGGCAGGAGGATTGCTGAGTTCGAGGCTTGCCTGGACTACATAGTGAGCTCAGAGCCAGCCTGAACTACAAAGTGAGACCCTGTCTCAAAAAAAAATGCACTTTCATGAGGTTTTTATCTAATTACAGCTGTTGGTATAACATAAAGATGTTTTGTGTTTCATTCATAAACGTAAATTATTGTCCGTGATGGTTGAGAGATTGCGGTAACTTGAGAAACTGGGTTAAGAGAAGCTCAGTTAAGTTGGTCTAGAAATTCCACTCTCTAAGGAATAGGAGATCACCCTGGGGGGGGGGGTTGTTACCCCGATGTTATAAAGGGGAAAGGAAGAAGGACCTAGCTGCTTCTACTCCCTTGGATTAGCTCTTGTCTTCTCCTTGGACGTCAACTCCTGCCTTCCAACATTGACCCTTCGGCTTGTGTCAGGGACTCTTCAGCCTTCTGGCATCTTCAGCCTTCCATAAGACTCACTGGCCTTGTGATACAGACTTTCACAAGACACTACAGCGAGCTCCAAACCTTTGACTTGATCCTTTGGTCTCCAGTGTATGGACAGATCCTTTGGACAGTTCCTCATCCAACTCTGTGGGTGGCCATTGTAAGTCAAACTTGTGAAGTTTTACATATTTCTGTATCTTGTGTTACATATGTTTCTCCAGTAAATAATGACTGACACATCTTCAAAATTAAAGTTTTCTCCAACAACCATTAGAAACATATATTTAAAAAGATCTTGCCAGGCGTGGTGGCTCACACCTGTAATCCCAGCACTCGGGAGGTAGAGGCAGGAAGATCACTGACTTGGAGGCTTGCCTGGGCTACATAGTGAGCTCAGGGTTAGCCTGACTACAATGTGAGACCCTGTCTTAAAAAACTAAAAACTAAAAACTAAAAGAAAAAAAAAAGTACTTACCCCCGCACCCCAGTAAAAGTGGTTGACTAAGTTCACATAGTCAAAACTGGACAAGAACTTTTAATTGCAGCCTAGAGCCTAAAATAAGACATTTGGTAAACAACCTTAAATGATAGCAAGGGCAGAATTATTGTCACAGTCAAGAATTTTTAATTGTTTTTCCAAAAAAATTACTTCCTGTTTGTTTGACTATACCCTTATAAAAGGATTTGTGTTAATACACAAATCCCAATGCAAAAGCCTTAGGTGATGAGATCCATAGAAGGTGATTGGATCATAAGGTTAGAGCCCTCGAGAAAGAGATGGTTTTCCTGTAAGTGTATAGAGCTAGGCAGCTAGACATCACAATGCATGGCTGCAATCCAAGCACTTGCAAGGAGGCCTTGCAAATTTTGAGACTGGCCTGAGCTACACATCTAGACCTTAATGTGGGAAAGTCATTTTCCACTACTACCCTGTGTGAACACAACAAGTAGGTGTCATCTGTGAAGCAGACAGAGAGACGATCATTCCAGGGGAATCCAGGATCAGCAGGCTTCTTGATCATATGCTCAGGAAGGGTAAGGATTAAATTTCCGTTTTTTATAGATTACTCAGTGTAGGGTATTTTGAACAGAGTAAGGCAGACATTGGCACCAAGATGTGAGGTGGTGCTGCAAAATGCTGGGCAAGGGTAAAGACAGAAAGAAAGTGCTTGGAGGGGCAGTTTAGAAAAAGCTGACATGGGTGGAGAGAGCTGCAGATCTTCTCAGAGTTTACGTCAGAGTTTGGGACCAGAGTGCTAGGAGAAGAGTGGAGAATATAGACCATTTTGAATGAGATCTCAGACCAATGCAAAGACCATATAATTACAAAGGGGAGGAGAGGTGAGTTTTGCTACAAAAATGGCAAAGTACTTTGGCTGAATTGTTTGTCTCTTAGTGCTGGTGGAAAAAGGAATTTCCAAGAGATGAAACGGGATGTTTAGTAGAAAAAGTTCTCTGGCAAAGTTTAATATTGCCTCTCTTAACTGTATACAGTAAAATGTGAGAAGAAAATAAAA
>PVIC010003557.1:0-68318 GCA_004025085.1 Thryonomys swinderianus | reverse complement strand
TCAAGATGAGTCACAGGACAAAAACTGTGTCAAGGAGTGTGAGCCAATAAAGCTGAAAAAAAACCACACAGGAAATACACATGTGTACACACGCACCATGAACATCACATATTCACAGAGTGACCGATCCTCTGAGGGAGTGCTCTCTTTTCTGGTGTCTGTGAAGTGTTTCCCCCCTATCGTACTCCACACCAGGGTTACTGACAACACAACACCCTTTGGTTACCCTTATAGGGATCAGGAGGGTTGAGAATTTAAGGAATTTGGTTTCTATTAAAAATAATTTGTAAAATTAGGGTTTGTTTAAAACAATTAAATGCTAAAAAATGCAGCACTCTTTTCTTCTTCTTCTTCTTTTTTTTTTTCCTTGAGACAGGGTCTCACTTTGTAGTTCAGGCTGGCCCTGAGCTCACTATGGAGCCCAGACAAGCCTCAAACTCAGCAATCCTCCTGTCTCTGTCTCCCAAGTGCTGGGATTATAGGCATGAGCCACCATGCCCGGCACTGTGGTATGCGGTATTGATTGCTGGTGGGCGTGAGTCTCCACGCCCAGCGTTGTATGTGATTACCGGGGATCGAACTCAGGACCTTGCGCTTGTGCGGCAGGCGCCAGAACCACTGAGCTAAATCTCTGGCCCACTCTTTTCTTCTTTTGAGATAGGGTCTTGCTATGTAGCTCAGGCTGGCCAAACCCACAGCCTGCCTCAGCCTCCCAAGTGCTGGCCTTAGACCACCAGACCCAAGAAAATACTGTGGTTTTATAGATTTGAGAGGCTCCTGAGGTGGAAATGGCCGCTGGACGGACATCTTAGCAGGCCTCCCACGTACTAGGCAAGCGCTGCACCCCTGAGCTGGAGCCCAGGTCCCTGTGGGTGAATATGTATCTGTTAACTGATGTCATCAAGTCCCCTCATTGATGTCACCCGGAGTAGACTCCAGCTCTGTTCTCTCTCTCTTCCACTTTCAGTGAGCCTAAAGATGACTGCTCTTAAATGTTTTCTGATTAGTCATGTTAAGCAAGATGTTTTCTTCCTGTGCGTCGCTTAGGGATGTCTTCTGTCCATCTGGGGTTCTTGCTGACTCTTCTGGAGCCCTGCATTCTGAACACACATCTTCACCTGTTAGATATGCAGATTTTGTGCCCAAATATGTTGTTCACCCTTTAATTTTGTTTAGGTGTCTCATTCTTGTATGGAAACTTAATAATTGGAGAACTTTATTCTGAATCTTTTCATCATCTCCTTGATGGGGATTCTTATCCTGTCTCTCAAGCCTTCCTACATTGGTGTAATTGTTAAATGCTCTCCATTTGCCTCTAATGCATGAGCAGGTTTTCTTTTTCATAGATTTTTTTTAAAGCCTTCCTTCGTTCCTTCGTTCCTTCGTTCCTTCGTTCCTTCTTTCCTTCCTGTACCGGGGACTGTACTCAGGCCCTTGTGCTTCCAGGGTAGGTGCAGTACCACTTGAGCTAAATCCCCAGCCCCTTTTTCATAGATCTTTAATTCACCTTGGATTAAATTTTTGTGTTGAGCTGAGGCACTAGCTATTGACTGGGGAGCCACAATGTGCAGTGTGGCAGGCACTGGCCATGGGCTTGTGCCCGTGAGACCCAGCCCACCACTTCCGGGGGACTTGGAGGCCTGGCACACTGAGCTGTCCTGAGCTGGCAGAGACCCTGGGCCATGCGGCCCAGGACGGGAGGCAAGCTACCTTCTAAAAGTTCACAGTGGAGCTGACAACCTCCCCAAGAAAGTCACCTGACACCTTCCCATGATCCCATTTACCATTACAGGAAAGTGAGGGCCAGAAAGATGAACAACAAGACCAGGTTCCCAGGGCGGGGAGTTGCACAACCCAGACATCCTGCCCGCGAGTCAGCCCTCTCTGTGTGCCAGCCTCTGTCCTCAGCATGACACTGCTGTCCCTCTGGTGGGAAGGGACGTCCGGCCTGAGCCCTTCCCCTCTCTGTGTCCCCACTGTGAGGGGGACAGGCTGGAAAATGCCCCCACTCAGGCCCTGACATTGCATCTCAGGGACCCAGGTTCGCTTCCACCCAACCCCCTCCTCCCAGAGCAGCTGGGTGGAGGGCGGGTGTGGGGATGAGTCAGGCAGAGGAGACTGAACCATAAACAAGCGGGACCAACCTCCAGCCCTTGGCCGGGCGTGTGACCTCCCACGGGGCTCCGCTAAACACGTCATGATCGACGCTGTGCAGATCAATCTGCATTCACATGGGCAGCAGCCGAGGGTGGGAAACCTTCAGCGAGGTGGAGGGGGTGAGGGAGAAGCTTCCAACTACCGGGCTCTGAGTGGGGCGGGCACATGTGTCCAGCTCTGCCACTCTGGCAGGTGCCCAACACACCCAGGGTTGGGTCTTCACCCTTCCAGCTCGGGACTGCAAGGACACCTGGGTCGCGGAGGAGTGGAGCCGCGCAGGACCTCAGACACAGGCCCTCCCTCCACCTACCTGCTCCAGCGGGATGACCAGGAAGGAGCCGCCGCCCGCGCTCTCCGTGACGATGGCCAGGAAGCGGGCGTTGACGGCGCAGAAGTGGTTGTCATGCACGTTCTTGGTGATGGGGATCCCGTCAAAGCAGTGCTCCCGGTTGGCCACCTTGCCATAGACGTTCCGGAACTTGGAGCTTCGGTACTGCGGACGCCAGGACATCTGCGGGGCCAGAGAGACAGGCTCAGCCGGGTGACGAGTCCCCGAGGAGCCTGGGCGTCAGGATGGGGCTGCTCCTCCAGGGCGTAGGAGGTGAGGAACCAGGGATTGGGCAGAATGGACAGGACAGGGCCTTCCCGGACCCGGGCCGCTATGTCCCCAGCCCGTGCTACAGGAATGATGTGTAAAACCCTCCAGGAATGAGACCACCACAAGGGCATTCACACATTTCCAGCCTTAGTGGCCACACCCAGCTGCCCTTCTGGAAAATCACAGGTTTCTTTCACTACCAGGGAGCGAGCCAAGTGACAGACGAACCAACCCCAGGGATAGTGTGTGCCCAGTGTGAGAGGGGAGCGGGCCGCCACCCATTACCATCTCTGTCCCCTCTCGAGCTTCAGTTGCCCCCAGAATCTCAGTCCTGCATCACTATCACTGATACCTCCACCAGGCCCATCATCGCCTGCCTTCTGCCCGCGGCATCTGGAGAAAGTCAGGCCAAGCCCTGGACGGAGCCTGGTGCACCACTGCGGACTCTGTGGCCCCAGGCCAGCCCTCCCTACTCGGGCATCCAGCTCCTCAGCAGGACGGCACCACTGGGTCCCATGGTGGGGTCACTCAGGGGCCTTTTATATGGCACAGATGACATTTTTAATTTATTTTAACTTGCATTAGAAAAATACAACACACGTGCCAAATCCAAGATTTCACAGAAACTATCGTCAATGAGACTGATTTCTTAAAAAGTAAATCAGTCCAAAGAAAAATATGTCAAGTGGGGTGGCACATGGGTATAATCCCAGCACTCTAGAGGCTGATGTACTGGGATCCGTGAGTGTGAGGCCCGCCAGGGTCACAGAGTACGTTCAAGTCCAGCCTGAACTACATAGTGAGACCTTGTCTCAACAGATAAAAAAAATTAAAAAATAATAGTTTTGAAAACAAAAAGATAACTAAAACAGAAGTGGCTTGGGACCTGGTAAAAGTTCAACTGGAAGAAGAGTTCTGGGACACATTCTGTCTGGTCTAGTTGGAACATTCTAGAACCCACAGTAATCACAGAAGAGCGGCTGATCCTTCCCGGTGGTGCCGGCTGGCCTGGAGTGGTTTCCCTTCCCTCAGGCCAGAAGCCAGGTGGTCTTGGCTGTCAGGGCTGTGGCAGCCTCTAATAGAACCCACCCTGCCAGCGCCTCACTGGGCTCCTGTCAAAGACCTCACCCCAGGTCTCCCTTCCCTGGTGGGATCCACTCTGACCAGCGGAAGTGACAGCAGCAGGGCTTATGAGCAGCGCTGAGCTGCGTTCTCCCTGGACCCTGGAGGCTGAGGGAGCCCAGCAGGTACATTGCCTGGTGACAGACCCCAAACAGCCACGTCTCTCCTCAGCACCAGCACCATCCAGGCCAGGCCCCTCCTACAGTCCACACAGGCGTCAGAGCTCTGCCCAGGGCGGGCACAACTTCAGGGCTGAGGGAAGGGTCACCCTCAGTGACCAGGGCCAGACCCGCTGCTTCCCCCTCTGGTCCTCTCTTTCTTCCTCTGCAGAGCTATTGCAAAGGAATTTGCAAAAATCACGACTCACACCACATGGATTCCCTACACAGGAGCGCAGTCTCCCACGTAGTGTGCCGCCACGATCACATCTATGGAAGGTGACAATTCCTCCAGACCATCTGCCACCCAGCCATGTTCAGGGGTCCTCAAAGTGTCTGAACAAGGATTCAACGCAAGGTTTGTGTGTTACAGCCTCTCTCTTGCCTCTTACAATCCAGAACACTCGTATCTTCTGGTATTTAGCTTCTTGTCTGATTTGTTTTTTGAGACACGGTCTCACTGTGTAGTTCAGGCTGGCTTTGAACTCACTGTGGAGATCAGGCTGACCTCAAACTTGTAGTGATCCTCCTGCCTCAACCTCCCAAGTGCTAGAATTAAGGTGTGTGCCAGCATGCGCACCATCTTGTCCTTGATAAGGGCAAAAAAGTCAAGGGCAGCTTTTATGTGAATAGGCCCGTGATTGGGGTGGTAACAGAGAGGGGACACTGGCCAGTCCCAGCAGTGTGCCCTGGAGGGTGGAGGACTCAGGGCGGAGGCCCGGGAGGCAGGTTAGACCCCACACACAGGGGACCTGCTTTCTGCCTGAGCTCATCTGAGGTCAGGTGGTAACAGAAGGCTCCCCCTGTGCTATAAGAGATCACTCCCAGGCTGCAGCTAGGGGTGCCGCCTACCCTCCAGGGACCTCAGGGTGGGAGGAACAGAGGGGTCTGCAAGCCTGGCCCTTTGCTCTTTTCCCTCTAGCCTGACCCAGATCTTGGTGGATTCCTTGTAGCTGGTTCTAACGAGAACATGTCTGTCTGTCTGTCTGCCTGTCTGTCTGTCTGTCTGTCAACCTTGCAGGACCAATGAACACAAGCTTGGGTCACCACTGAGCTCCCTGAAGGGAAGGCCTTTTGTAATGGAGACACCTAAGACGGAAAAGGGAGGTAGTGAGGTTCCCGTCCCCGGAGGACTTCAGTGAATGAGCCCTGGGCCAGGGCCACACGGAACGAGGGCTGGAACTCAGTGGTGCAGCCCGAGACCACAGCGGCCCTCCGCACTGTAACCGAGAGCCCCGGTGGCAATGGAGATGAGCGCTGGTGTTCTACCCACCCTAGACGGGCATCTTCCTCTTCTGGGAGCCCCACCCCTTGGCGGGCTACGTGACCCAGAGTGACCACAGCTCTCACGTGGCGACTGCCGCTTTCCAGGGCGTCCTAGAGCTGAGCAGAGCCTGCCGGGCAGAGCCGGAGGGCCGCCTGTTTTCTCTCTCCAGCTACAGACCAGAAGGGCCCAGGACACCCGACTTCCGGACCCTGTGCAGCCCCTGCCCACCCGGCCTGGCCCGGGGGACCGCGGAGGCTCCTCTTTCGGGAGCCTCACCCCAGGGCTGGAACTCAACTTGCAGAGGCTTTGAGCTTCATTTTTAGGCTGACGCTCCCAGCCCTGCCTGCAGAGCACTCCCCAAAGTGGGCCGTGGCCCACCCACCCACAGTCCCCTCTGCTTGCCTCCCCGGCTGCCCACCAGGTGAGCTGGGCAGATGCTATGACCCCGCTGACAATATGCCACATGCTGGAAGCCGGAGGGGATGCAAGGTCTGCCCAGAGTCCGTATTTCAGGCCAAGAACTTTCAACCTGGTCTGGCCTTCTTTTCAGTACCCGGCATCTTCTGTTCCTTCAGCCTCTCCACCCAAAGTCTTAGCTCACTGTCTGCCCTCTGAATCAGAGCACAACAGGTGAGTGTATGGAAATTGTAGTAAGCAGGGTCGAGGGAGTCAGGATAAATGAATCCAAAAGTTTCTATCTTGGCTCTGCCACTTGCTAGCTGTGCATCTTTAAACTAGTTACTCAACCACTCTGAGCATCCATTCCTTATCTGTAAAGTGAGGCTGACAACCAGCTCCCTGGATACAATGAAGCAGGTGGCTGTGAAGTTCCTAGCAAGGTATTTGCCAAGCATTCCCTCTGCCCTTCCTGCAAGGAAAAGGCTGTGACTTGGAGTCAGGCAGGGCCCAGAGGAGGAGCAGCCTTGGCCGGGCCGTGGAGGGTCAGAAAGAGGCGGGGAGAGGCTCTGGCCCTACAAGCAAACAGCTGCAAGGCCGACTCCCTGGCGGCCTCTCCCTGGGCCCCAGCCAGCCTGGCCTCCCTCGGAGAAGAGCCCGGAAGGAAGAAGCACTCATTTCGCAGCCGAGTGGTCCTTGTAGCCTCTCAAGAAATAGAAGCTGGCTTTTCTTCCCCCTCTGAGCTAATTACTATGAGCACTCCACACGGAAGCAGGCTGCATCCTGTCCTCGGCTCTTGAAGATGATTTATTGTGGCCGGTGGGAGTGTTTTCTACACGATGAGAACAAAAATTTAGTTCTTCAACTGGAACACAAAACATACACGGGGAGCTGGGCTTTCTCCTGTCCTGTGTGTGGCTATGTCTGTCCCTCCAGAGGGCTGGGGGACCCCCAGGGGCCTCTTGGGTCTGCCCTGGTGGCTGCAGGCGGTGGTCCCCTGGGAGAACTGCCCCCTCCTTGTGCCACGAGAAAGCCTGGGACTGGCTGTGTGCCCCAGGACAGGCCACTTCCCTTTGCCAGGACCTGTGTCCCCTCCCCTGAAATGTGAGTTTCCACACATTTGGGTCTTGGGCCCTGTAAGAGGCGGGAGCACGGGGACGGGAGCTTCACAGTGTGACACAGTTTGTATGGATGCCACTGTCACAGACAACTCCGTCTCAGCCACCCAGGGCATCCCGGATCTGTGAACAGGAGAGAGCCCCGTGTCCTCCTCCCTTGCTGAGCCCCGAAAATGGGCCACACAACAGGGACCCTGAGCAGGAACAAACCTCCTCGAGTCCTCAGCTGCCCGCCAGCCTGGGCTGCAGTGCCAGGGGCACTAAGCTTTCATTCCCACCTCTGTGATGTGGAGGGCGATGATCTCCCTCTTTCTACAGGAAGTCACTTTCTCTAAACACCACTCCGACCTGCAAGGTGTCAACCAGGTGAACCCAGAGCCGTTTCCATCCCAGTGTAGAGAGAAGCCAAGAGCAACTTCCGGACCCAGTTTGAGGACCTCTGGCGCAAACAAGTGCAATTTCTCCGGGGGATCCTGCCAGGAGGGGCCGGCTTTGCACAGCCCACCTTATCTGGGCACAGGGTGCAGGAAGCGGCTTGAGACCCCGCCCTCTCCAGGCCTGGGCGTGGCAGCACAGCTGGGTCACCTACATTCTCGTCCTGAGAGCACCTCACCAGTCCACCCTGGTCGAGTTCCAGGTCCCTGGGTGGTACCGTGATGCCCCAGTGAGACTCGTGTCACAGCCAGTGTCACGAGCAGCCAGATATGTCTGGTGTCCTCACCCCGGAGTGTCAGCCCCAGGTGGGCAGAGACTGGATTCCTGGCTGTGGGCTCACTGTGTCCACGTGCTGGAAACAGCATTTGGCACTTGGTAAATACTAAAGAATGGCTCAGTGTGGGTCTGGGGCACTGGCAGGCTGCAGGTGTTTACCCACCAGCCCTCTGGGCCAAGGCAATTCCTTTTTTTTTTTGAGACCGGGTCTTGCTTTGTCGTTCAGGCTGGCCCTCAGCTCACTCTGTAGCTGAGGCAAGCCCGGAACTCAGCAATCCTCCTGTCTCTGCCTCCCAAGTGCTGGGATTACAGGAGTGAGCCACCATGCCCGGCTCTGTAGTATGTGGTATTGATTGCTGGTGGGCGTGAGTCACCATGCCCAGCATTGTACGTGTTTACCGGGATCAAACTCAGGACCTTGTGCGTGCAAGGCAGGCGCCGGAACCACTGAGCTAAATCTCTTGGGCCAAGGCAATTTCAAGACACCATATGAATTTGTAGTTGAGTCAAAGAGCAATCAATGGATAAAAGGAAAAGGAGAGGCTACAGGCCGGCAGATAGGCAACGGAGGCTGTGCAAATGGGTGGCCTTTGTCACCCCCTTCCCCAGAGTCCTGGCCTGGCCACTCTCACAGCTGTCTGTGCCCCAGAAACATGTGAGGTGCAGGCATGGAGACCTGAATTAGACTCCAACTCCCCTAAAGTGCACTAACTGCAGGAGAAAGCTTTTCTTTTCTTTTCTTTTTTTCTTTTCTTTTCTTTTCGACAGGGTCTTACTTTGTAGTTCAGGCTGGCTCTGAACTCACTATCTAGCCCAGAGAAGCCTCGAACTAAGCAATCCTCCTGTCTCTGCCTCCTGAGTGCTGGGATTACAGGCATGAGCCACCAGGCCTGGAACTGTGGTATGTGGTATTGATTGCTGGTGGGCGTAAGTCACCACACGCAGCATTGTATGTGGTTACCGGGGATCGAACTCAGGATCTTGTGCTTGCGAGGCAGGCGCCGGAACCACTGAGCTAAATCTCCGGCCCAGGAGAAAGCTTTTCTGTGTCTCATCAGTAGCCACAAGCCACATGCAGCCATTTAAATTCAGATGAATTACAATGAAATCAAATAACAGATTAGCTCCTTGGTTAGATTAAGCACACTTCAAGGGCTCATAGCTGTGTTGAACTCATAGCTGTCACTGGGCAGTGATAGCATCCGCAGCTTTGGAGGACAGTGCCATTCGGATGGTACCAGCAGGCAGAACATCACAGAGTGCCCAAAGCCACTGCCTGGAAAAGAAGAATCACCCCAAACCTTGTAAGAGCTGGTTAGGATGTGAGGGACCATGGAAGGCTACAAAATGGGGGACCTCACTCAATTTCTATCTCCCACCAAAGCACAAGCCTCCCCCCGCCCCTTCTGCCCAGCCCCCTCCCCTAGCCGTCAGGGAGCCTACAAAAGCCAAGCCAGAACGGGAACACTGGGACGGTACCTTCCTGCAGTCTACAGTGGGGACAGACCGCGCCACCAAGAGCACTGCCCCAGCAGCTCTAAAGTCCCACCCAGACTTGAGTTCGGCCCTGCGTCCCTGCAGCCTTCCCTGCCCTGCTGGGCTGGGCTGGGCTGGGCCCCAGAGGAGGCTGGAGGGCTCTGCCTTGGCCCTGTGGCACAGCTGTCCCCTGCCCATTCTGCCCTGGGCCGCCCTGGGCTCACACCATGGACGACACCCATGATGAGAGAAGGATCCAATTTACTGCCTTCATATCCGGGATTTTTAAACTATTCCAAGGGTCAAATACAAATATATGTATACAAATATATGATCCCCATTTCCAGATGGGCCCTGGCTGTCCAAGGCCACTGAAGGGGGGACCGGGGACTGGGACCCAGGCCTGGCATCAGTCTTGATTTTCTTGGCTGTTCCTCAATGACATTGGCTGTTCTGGGGTGCAGGGGCTGTGCATGTGTCCCTGGGTTGGTGATTGGTGAATATTTACTAAACACACCAGAGGGCAGGGATATGGAAGAGCAACCCCAGCGCCCCCCTAAAAGCCCCTTAAGGCCCCTGTGGTGCCCCTGATTACATGCCTTGTCCTGCATATCCACAGGATGGATAGGCCTGCTTCCACATGCTACATGGAACCGCAGCCTACCAGAGCAGAGATCCTGAGGGCCACCAAAACCCATTTACACCCGGAGGCCCCGCCATGGAAGGTGACTTGTCCAAGGTCACAGCAAGACCGCTTTACACCCAGTCTGGTCTCCCCTGCAGGCTGCGCCCCTCCGACGGGTTCCTGTGCCCCTTGATGTGTGGCGCTCACGGCACAGGCCTGGGGAGGTTTCTGTTCGCAGGCGGAGCCTGGTGTGTGCCAGACTCCTGACCTATTTTGAGGAGTGGAGGCCCCACTGGCACAGAGATGATCTCCCCCTCGCCCCCCATCTGCAGGCTGGTGGGAGATCACGTGGGTGGCTCAGGAAGGGACACCTGTGAAAGGAGGCTGGGGCGGCGGGTCCATGCTTGGGCCTGGGAGGAGGGATCCTCAGGGGCGACACTAGGACACTTGCCGCAGAGCCAGCAGAGATGGCTGTGGAAACACAGGTTCCCAGGACCCGCTCCAGGCCCACAGCAGCTCACTCTTCAGAAGTGGCCAGGGACTCCGCATTCTAGACAAGCCCCGAGAAGACTCTGCTGTGATCTTAGCTATGCAAGCCACTGTCTAGAGACAGCAGTATCAGCCAGCATCATCTGGGGATGGGTCAAGAATGCAGGTTCCCAGGCCCTCATCAGTCTGAATTGGAATCCACTGTATAACAAGATCCTATGAGGTCTGTATCTATGTGAAACTTGAGAAACCTTTAAATCCAATGTTTCAGCAACACCAGCACCCCCAGGTGGAGATGGGAAAACCCAGGTGGTCCAGCTGCAGGAAGGTGGGCGATGCCTGGGAATCTGCATTTTGAGCCAGCTGCCAGGGCTGCACAAGCTACAGGTCTTAGAAGTGAGGGCTGGTCAGTCACTGTGCCCCTTGGCTTTAGTTCCATGGCCTTTCACATGCCCCTCTCCCTGAGTCTCTGTTTCTCCATCTGAGAAATGGACATAATTCACACCTTCCTAGGATGTTTTGAAGCATAAATGAAATGCTAGTGTGTGTCAAAGTGCTGCTCTACAGTTCTTACCTCAATCCATTTGTATCTTCCAAGTGCTCTGGGTGTTCTGTGTTCCTGACAGACCCCCCTCCCCATAGGGAGTGTGTAAAGTTGCTACATAAGCTAAGGGGCTCCTTCACGCACACAGTAGGTCCTCAATCAAGCTGGGGTTCCACCCAACACTTTTGCTCCAGCCCAATCCATCCCTCTCATTCTCCTCCATGACCCTCACCTCTTGGTTTCTGAGGCCGAGTGACACTTTTCAAAGTTTGTTTCACTGCTGAGGCCACAGGCTGAGCTGGGCAGAGGCCAGGTCCAGCGGTCACCACCAAGGCACCTGGGATCAGCTTGGGCCACAGTTACGGTGCAAAGGTTGAGACTCTCCTGCCAGGCAACCTCTGGGTCTAAAGGAGGACAGTGTTTGCCGACAGAGGAGCAGATCCAGGCCACAGAGCTCATTTGGAGTTAAAGTCTTGGCACTGCCCACCTCCTCTGTCCCCAAGGGCTGCGTGTGTGTGCATGTGTGTGCGTGTGTGCATGTGTGTGTGTGTGAGTAACAATTTCCTCCAGGACTCTGGAAACCATTCAAGGGGCCTCGCCAGCTGAGGGCCAAGAAACTAGAGCAGGAACTTTTCGATGAAATTCATGTCACCAAGCAAGTAAAAGCGCTGTCCTTTCCAACCCGCTCTGGTAGTGTCTCATGAAGAGACGGAGGTCCCAACAACGGGAGGCTGCTCTTCCTGCAGCTCTGGCCAGCGCAGGCCCTTTGACAGCCTGTCCCCGACTTGTAAGAGTTCCAGTCCGGTCCTAGGGCCCGTGACGGGTCACACACGCCCTCCCCTCCGAGCCCCACTGGCAGGAAGGATCCAGACTCCACAAAGGTTTAACTGGATTATCCGCCGAGCCTGGCTGTGGTGGCAGAGGTTTAAGTCAGCAGCCGTGCAAAGGGAAAGGAGGTCGGAGAGAAATGTAATTTAAAAACCCATTAGTGCAGTTGGCTCTTCTGGCTTCGCTGCGACCTTCCCTTTCTTCTCTTACACAGTGTCCACTTATCAGGGAGGGTGAGGGCGGTGAAAGCAGGATTCAAACGAATCCAGCTCTGACGGCCCAAGCAGGACTCACTCTGCAGCGGCCCCACTCTGAAGACCCGGGCTCGTTGGGAAAAGGCCGTCCCCAGCCTGGTCCCCTGTGAGCCGGGCGCTCCTGACCACGTTGGGCTACACTGCTGCTCAGGGCTGCAGTCTGGGCACCTGCTGGGCACCGCTGGGCCTGCAAAGAGCAGGACCCTAAAGTGGGACATGTCCGGGTTGAAGTCCCAGCCCTCTGCCCATTGGGCATGTGTGGTGTAGACCCTTGGCAAGTCCATCAGGTCTTTGGAGCCATGTTTTCCTCTGTGGGTGTGGGAGGAGCAGCACCCCTTCAGCTGCCCCTGCAGTGCCCCACACGTGCACGTGACCAACACTGACCGCTTGGCACCAGGCTGGCTCTGGGGAGGTGGCACAACTGCGGGCCTTGCCTAGAAGCAGGGGACACCCCCCTGGAGGGGGGAAATGTGGTGGCTGCTGCTCACTGGGCAGCCCAGCCACCACGCCCATCCCCCTTCCCGCACTGCAATCACTGTCCCAGCTGCCCTCACATGTCAGAGAGATGCCACGACCCAGGGCCCCCAGTGAGACCGGAGAGGAAGCTTTCTGGGCTGAGGGGTACTTCTGGGAAAGATCATCTTCTTAGTAACAAAAGAAGAAAGTCACAGGAAAGGTTCTTTCTTGCCAAAGTGTCTGATGTACTAGCTTCCTGCCTTTGTTTGCGTTTGAGGATGTAAGGCCTGGAGCTGTGGCAGCCCTTTCGAGGCCAGGAGGTAGCAAGCTTCAAACCAACAAGCTAACAGGATGAGAAGGGAGATCAAAAGGAGAGAAGAGGCCTGGGTCTCTGGAGACCCCGTGAAGGCACTAAACCAAACATAGGACCCTCTTTCTTCGGATGGTCATGGCTCAATAAACCATAAGTACCCCACTGACAGCTTGAGCCCTTACTTGGCTTTTTGTGCTATTTGCAGCCACGTGCACTCTAACTGATAAAAAGTACAAAGGGAGAGGGCGGCAGGTGCCTGATATCTGGACACCTCCCACGGCCTACCCTAGTGGTATCTTTGCTCTTTTAGTGAAAAATCCAGAGATGACAAGGGCGCCTAAGACCACACAGCCCTACTGAGCCCCACAGGCTTCTCACTTTACCTCCAGGGTTTCTCCGGCTGCTCAGCAGGGCTCCTTGGAGTGGGCAGAGGGAGATGCCCTCGAAGCCACGAAATGTGCCATTGCCACCTAGCCTTCCCTCCGTGGGATCCCCAGCCTGAGCCTCCAGAGACCCCTCTTTCCCATCCCCCAGAGGCTGACTTCTTGCAGACCCCGGGGGAACAGGGCTGGAGGGGAGGACTGGTAATGTATGCAAACTGCCTGGCACAGCACCTGCGGGGCACAAGGCAGGCAGCAGAGCCCTTCTCCCCTGCCACCCCCACGGCAATGCCAGCAGCACAGCAGGGCCCTCGGGAGCTCGCGGAGGGTGGCAGGGCCTCTGGATATCTATTTAGATGTTGTTCACATATACACACACACACACACATGCACACATGAACGTGCACACATACACGTACATGCACGCACACACACTGCTGCAGTGGGAGCTGGGGTAAAGACCATGGGGTTAGGGACCCAATTATCTTCTTCCTCGGGCTCCCCCGAGCTTCCAGATCTGAGCCCACGGAGGCTGTTCCTGTCGCGAACCCACCTGCAGGCCCCCGTCCCTGTCCCGGGCACCCTACGGAGCCTCCCCGTGCTTGCCCCCCATTTCGGTCCCAGGCCGTGCTCCTCGTGTCCGGCCTCTTGCTTACTGTGACAACCAAAGCTCTGGCTGCCCCTGTACATGGCGGTGCCGGCTGGTCTCTGGAGGGTCACCTCTGCAGTCTCTATTCACCTCTCGAGTGGGAGTCAGGGCAGCCCAGGCCACAGGGCACTTGCGGGGACAGAAAAGTGCCTCTTCTGACAGCTGCAGCTGAAAGTCAGAGTCTATGCCAGGTGAGTGGACACCACCGGTGCCCTCGAGCAGTGCACACCTTGGGCAACTCTATCCAGCAGACCCTACATGCAGCCTGTCAACAACCCTCCTTGTGTTTCTTTTTTTTTTTTTTTTTGAGACAGGGTCTCGCTTTGTAGTTCAGGTTGGCACTGAGCTCACTATGTAGCCCAGGCAAGCCTCAAACTCAGCAATCCTCCTGCCTCTGCCTCCCGAGTGCTGGGATTACAGGCGTGAGCCACCAGGCCTAGCACTGTGGTATGTGGTATTGATTGCTGGTGGGCGTGAGTCTCCACACCCAGCATTGTATGTGATTACCGGCGATCGAACTCAGGACCTTGAGCTTGTGAGGCAGGTGCTGGAACCACTGAGCTAACCCTCCGGCCCCCTCCTTGTGTTTCTGATCTACATGTTTTTCTCAAGCATGAACTACTCCAGAAACACTCTCGCTCACTTTATGAAGCGATAAAGGGGCGTGGCCTGTCCGAATGACTGGGGCTAAGTGACAGTGCAGGGAGCGTGCCAGGCCCCTCTGGCCTTCGCTCATCCCGAGGCTGCAACCGGCTGCTTTTCTCCTGTCATTCGCTGAAACCTTACCACACTTTGGATCTGGGTCCAGGGCCACGTCAGCAGGGGATTTCTCCATGTGCCCAATCAAAATAAGTCTTCCTCATCTCTTTTCCAGGGGCATGGAACAATACATGCGGTGTACACAACTCTCAGCTGGGCCTCGAACACAGGAGGCCCAGGCCCTGCCAGGAGGTATGAGGTCAAAGCGGTGGGCCGCTGGCAGTGTTAAAATGAAACAGAGGCCAAGCACAGGGCCCACGCCTGGAATCCCAGACGCTTGGGAAGCTGGGGCAAAAGAACTGCTAGTTCCAGGCCAGCCTGAGCAATTCAGTGAGATCCTGTCCAGAGGAAAAATAAAAGCTAATTGCAGGTGTAGCCCAGTGGTGGAGTGCCTGCCTAGCACGCATGAGGCCCTGGGTTCAATCCCAGAACTCCCCACCCCACCCCACCCATGCACGGAATGACTTTTGAGTTTGGTTTCATATAAATAACATACATATTGTGCATGTGCGTCAGTATCTGTGTGTCTCTCTGGGGCACAGATGGAACTTCTAGCAGCTCGCTCACATGGTGGAAAGATCAAGGGTCTCCAAGGGGCCTCTTACAGGGGCCTGAGGGCTGATTACGAACACCCCACCTTTGCCATGAAACCACCTCCTAAAGACCCCGCTTTGCGAACATCAGGCTCTGGTAAGGACACGATGGCCCAGGGTGGAGCACACCAGTATCTCTGTGAGCCACGGTCACCAGCTTGGCCCGGGAGCACTGCTGCATGCACCGCCTCCATCCCTGCACAGGCCCAGCGCTGGGGCCTCCCGAGAGGGCTGACACCCAGCTGCACCCTCCTGGGGCACCTGCCTAAGGAAAGGGACGACTCCTCCGTCCCTGCTGGTCAGCACAGTTGGCGTGAGTCTTGTCACCTGGGTACCTGAAGCCCTCAGGACACACAACAGTGCCCAGGAATGACTGGCTGACAGGGCCCAGGCACGGCCAGAGCGTTCATGTTAGTGACCAAACGGGGCATGAGGAGTAGACCCCGCAACCAGAAGGGCCGAGACTGCTGGCCCGCTGCTCTGAACTTCAGTAGCTGTCACCTTGTCACTAGGCAGGGAGGCCCACGCCAGTGCCCAGGATGCCCTCACCTGGCTCTTGGAAGCTCCCCATTGAAAAGCCATGTGCAATGCTCAGCACCCCATGCTGCCCTCGCCTCCCAGTGCCTGGTAAACAGGACTCCACGGGGAGGTGGCCCCCACTCCCCGGGCTGCTCCACACAGCAGCTTTGTCTGGCCACTGCTGCATAATACATGGGCGCAGGCCCGGACCAGCCTCAGGCCCATCTTGGACAACAGGCCCGTCACTGAGAGGCTGTGAGGGGCACAGTCAGACACAATGCGTCCCAGTCACAGCAGAGAGGACAGGACAAAGGGCCCCTCCCCCAGCACACAGAGCAGGGATGGAAAAGAGGCGGTCTCTAGGGGGCTGGGGAGCCCTGAATCCTCCCAGGCCTTCCCAGGGCAACCTCCGGCACAACCTTGACCTTGAGGCTTGTCCTAGCTTTCTCGTTCCTTCTTTTAGAGTTTCTCTAGCTGATGCTACTGCCATGGCAAAGGGCAGGTTTGCAATTCTGAGGCTTCTCTGAATTCTTCAGAGGGAGCCCTGTCATCTACCAGTGGCTAAAGCTTGGTCCTTCAAGATTTGCTGCATAAGAATAAAAGGAGAGGAGTCCTGAGAGGGTGGAGGTGGGGAAAGGGTCAGATTCCATCCATCTGATAAACCTCATTTTGGTAAGGCATTTTAATAAGCTGCAGCTATCATCACATAGCTATTTGGATCCCTGAAGTGCTGAGTTTGAAGATCTGTTTTATTGCTGAGATTGCTCCTTTCTTTCTAATTCTGCTCTCTTCTCTTTCAAAGTAATGGTCTTGTTTTTAATCAGGAAAATAGACTACATTTCCCAAATGCCTTTACAGCCCAGTGTGTGGTCATGTGACATAGTCCTGGCCAATCAGATACAAACAGTAATATCTATCCATCTGTCTATCTATCTATCTATCTATCTATCTATCTATCTATCTATCTATCTATCTATCTATCAGTCATCTATCTATCTATCTATAGCAGCGATCTGTAAAGGAAGAGAACCCTTCCCTTCTTTCCCACTGGTAGGCATTGCTCAAAAAAACTAAAACTAAACCAGACATAGTGGCACATATCTGTAATCCCAGCACATTGGAGGCTGAGGCAGGACGATTTTCTTGAGTTCAAGGCCAGCCTGAATTACAAAGCAAGACCCTGTCTCAATAAATAAATAAAAAATCAATCAATCAATTAATTAATTAGAAAAACTAGAAATTCCATTTGACCTAGCTATTTTCCTTCTAGGTATCTTCCTGAAAGAGTTAAAGGCATTATGTTACAGTCATCCATGCATTCACATGCTTATAACAGCACAAGTCATAGTCACTAAATCTTGGAGGCAGCCCATACGCCTGTCAATAGTGAATGGATAAAGAAAATGTACGTCCACATAAAGGAATATTACTCTGCCATAAAGAATGATAAATTTGAATCATGTGTAGGGAAATGGTTGCTCCTCAAGGCCATAATGTTAAGTGAAATAAATAAGACACACACTCTCATATAGCTCATGTTTTTCTTATGTGAGAAGCCCAAAGTAACAATAAATAGCAAGATAAAAGGTATCTTTTATCTTGATGATAGAACCTAGATATTTCTCAAATTGGATCAAGGGGTGGGAAAAGGAGGGGGTGGGAGAAGAGGGAAAGGGAAGAAAAAAGAATGAAAATATGTTATGTACTTGTATCAGCTCCACACAAGGAATGTAAACATCATGTGCCACAAACATGTGCTAACAAAAAAATAGGAATTATGCAGAAAGTGATAAAATGTTATTGAAAGACCAAAAAAAGAGATCTAAATAAATGCTTGACATGCCATTAAAAAGTAATTTTTGGTGTCTTATAAATAAATACATGGAACTACTTACTACTACATTGTCCTTATGATTACTTCTAAGTCTACACATAAAGAATGTTCTAGAAAGTGAGGAGTGGATAAGTGTAATCATGGCCGTCTTCACCCTCTGCAGATACACGGTCACTCTGTCAACTTGTTCACGTGTCAGGGTCAAGACCCTTCGCGACTTGTGCATTTCCCCTCACTCTCTGGTTCCCTGGGGATCTGCCCTCGTCGGCAACCATGTGGACACATTCCACGTGTAGGAATGTTTCTGGAAAGCACAAAGTTGGAACCGTTGGGTTTGCCCGATAATAAACTGACAAAATACCTTCGTGCTCACATCCTCCAGGAAGTCTTAGACCAACCTAAAAACGATGCTCCTCCATAATCTATCTAACCTAACCCAACCAAGGAGAAGCTGACCACTATTTTATCTTCCTCTGGGAAAGAAAAAAACACACAGCAATTTATGAGATGCTACTGACTGAAGATGTATCCCAGTTTCAGAGATCACAAATTGTGAAATATTATAATGAAATGTAGTATAAATAAAACATAGGGAAATGATTCTAATACACTATATAATGTTAGACACAAAAGATAAACATGTTTACTTGTGGAGGGGAAACAACCAAAACCAAGAGGAGCTTAAAGTGTGATTTTAAAGTTTTTATCTTTACAGTCTTCTGATTCTTCAAATTTTTTAGAATGAGTATTTAATTTTTTTTTTTGAGACAGGGTCTCTCTGTAGTTCAGGCTGGCTCTGTGCTCACTATGTAGCTCAGGCAAGCCTCAAAATGAGCAATCCTCCTGCCTCTGCCTCCCAAGTGCTGGGATTACAGGCTTAAACCACCAAGCCCGGCTAGTATATATCATTTTTATAAGCCAAAAAGGGACACTATTGTCTTAAAAACAAATACAGAAGTAAATGCAACAGAACAGGTAGAATCAAGGTGAGCCTGTGTCTTCTTTCCCATCACTTCCCCAATGAGAACCGCTTCCCATGAATCACAGCCATGGCCGGGGAACCTTCCCTTCTACCAAGGAACCACAGTCCAATTCCCGTTTCCCAATTTCTTGCTAACACACACAAAGCTTTGCACAAAGAGCTTCTCCTCCCGCCCTCATCCTGGTTCTTTCTTTGGCTGCTTACAGGGTGTGAACATGCCACCCGACCTCTTTGGGTGTCATTCAATATCTCTGTGAGTTAGAGTCAGGGGACAGTGCAGTGTCACAGACCCACTTCCACTCTGATAATCTATTGCAACATGTAGGGAGCCTGTGTCTCCTGATGCTCCTGGGCCTCCCAAGACTGTCTTGAAGAACCTGAAATTCTTCAACTGTGCATCAGAGTATTTTTTTCTGCAAGGTGAGGAGCTATTTTAATAAGTGAAATAAACACCTCAATTCCTTAGGAGAGGGTCCCTGGAGAAATGATCACTCAAGTACAGAAGATAGACACAGGATTCAGTGTACCAGTCTGTTTTGGGCTACTATAACAAATTACCCAAGGCTGGCTAACTTTATAAAGAAAAGAGGTTTATTTAACTCAGAGTCTTGGAGGCTCAAGACAGAGGAGTTGCATCTCATGATGGTGTCTTAACTTCAGAGTCCTGAGATCGAGCAGACTTTTGTGTGGTGAGATAGAGTAATTGTGTATATTCTAGCCAGCGGGATGCATTCCTGGGGGCTCCACCCTATGATTTTATGTAATCCCAATCACTTCCTAAAGTCTTCACTCCAAAACACCAGTAAGATTACGTTTCTACTCTAACACTGGGGATCAGATTTCAATGCATGAACCCTAAGGGGACATGGGGACCACACCCAACTGCAGGGATGCACTCTGAGGTCCAGCTGCCAGGCACAGAGGGCTGGGTGGGGGCCCAGGGAGGCCACGGTGGGGTAGCCAGGAAAAGAGCAAGGGGTCTCCCATTCCTGAAACAAGGGGTTTGAGATCAACTAGAAAAATAGGGAGTCAGGAAGTAAGGGGTCCCGGGCGGCAAATGAAGGGCCTGGTGTTGAGAGGAGGCACCTGCATCCGAGCCCCTAGGCTCTTACTCCACTGTGGCTTGAGGAAAGTGAAGAACTTCAGGGCCAGGAGCAGCTTGCTGGCCTGCTCTGTCACTGCACACTGGAGACACCACCCCGCCCCAGGAACCCCTGGCTCCTCCTCCAGGCCACATCTGTGGACTCTGGTGAGGGCCTGGGCCTGAAGACCGGACCCTTTTCCTGTAGATCTCTGTGTCCTTCCTTGCCTGGAGTCTGGGAGGAGCCAGCCGGCCTCCTCTCAGAGAGCTCTGAATACCAACCACATCCATTTGTCCTCTGCATCTGTGGCTCTGGCCAGGTTTTGGCCAGAAAACTGGCGATAGAAGTTGCACAATTCCAGGCCCCTTGGGGATGGGCTGGGGCCGATCTGGATGATTCAGGCAGAGTCTGGGTCAAGCCAGTGCCTGCAACAGAGCCCACTTGAACTCCCGTCTCCGTCTCTTCCCACCCTGTGTGCCACCATGGCAGCCCAGAGGATGGCAGCTCTCCAGCCCCAGGTCAATGAGCACCCACGAGCCCTGGGCACCGTGAGGACGCGGGTGGGGCAGGGAGAAGGCAGAGGGTGGCAAAGAGAAGATAAAAAATGTCTCTGCCCCGCTGCACATGCCCACCCCCTCCCAGGAACCCAGCCCCACTTCTCAGCTCAGCAACTTCCTCCTCTTGGTGACCTCACGCAAACTAATCCCTCTTCGAAGCGTGGGCTGTCTGGAAGAAGGAGGCCCATCTCAGTCACCTCGCTCTGCTAGAAAAGTCTCACAGAGGGACAGTGGGGAAGAAGGGCACGCTGCTGTCCGCGCAAGTGTACCCTCTCTGGGCAGCCGCTGCCTCGGGCGCCTGCACAACCCCAGCTCCTGCTGCCTCTGCCTGTGATCTTTTCTGCCTCCCAGCGACATCTGTCTGGGCCAAATCCCAGCTCTGTCGGAGGCCCAGGGTCGCCAGGGAGAGAGGCCTTTTCGGGCTCTGGGCATTGCAGGCACCAGCGGACCCTGCATTCACACAGCCCAGGGCTCTTCCCTACCAGCCAGCCCCTCCTGCTGCCCCTTGGAGAAGCGTTTGAGTTTAAGTACCGCCCGTACCCCCAGCACCCCGCTGATGGATGGATGGACAGAAGGCTAGAGTGCTGCAGAACAGGGAGGAGGACAGGAGGTTAGGGAGGATTTCAAGTCCCCTCCTGGAGGCCCCAGCTCTTCCAAGCCAGCTTCAGGGAGCCTGGCCAAGGGCGTCCACACCAGGGTCGGAGAGCAGAACCACGGTCCAGCCACCGGGGGCCCCAGGCCTCTGGTGTGGGGGGCTCCCTCGCTGTAAGAGGAAGACTGAGCGGGGGAGAGGACGGTTGCTCCCTGACCCACGGCTCTTGCTTCTTTCTCTAAGAAATCCCTTCACTGCACGGAGCCAAGTCCTTGAAAAACAGAACAGACCCCCATGCACACACCCACTCACACACGTGTGCACACACAGAGCAGTGCCAGGACATGGCTGGGGCTTCCTGCAGGAACAGCTGGGCTCCCAGCCAGTGAGGGGGTCAGCCTGGCTCCCCGGAGGGCCAGAGTGGGGGAAAGACAATGGCACTTACTGGGCCTGCTTCCGGGGGGCCTGGGAACTGTGCCCGGGGCCTCTGGGGGGACCGCACTTGGACTGTTTCGCCCCAGAGACCGTCCAGCCCATCACAGAGCAAGACTCTGGCCCGTGGAGCACTGCCACCCTCTAGGTCCACTTTGGGACCCCAAGACCCAAGGGAAAGAAACCCAGAAGTGGGTAGCAGGAAAGGCGTGATCAGGAATTTCAGTCCTCTGTGAGGCTGTGATCTAGCGGCTGTCTCTGTTCCAACAGATACTGTGTCTGAGGACATGAAGCTTTGACCAGAAGAGGCCCAAGGCCCTGGGTTCTCTGCAAAGCTGGCAGTATGCAAACTGGGTGGCATCTGTTCATAACTCATCCTGGAGGGGAGCTAGACGTGACAGGAAAGAAACCATTTTGGAAAAGGACAGGGACAGGTTCATTATCTGCGCTCTGGGATCTGGGTGTTGAAAGGAAACTCTGTGACCCCTGAGACCGGCATACTCACTCTGGACCAGTCAGCCCTTAGGACTTCCGGCTGCTCTGAGGCGGTCATGACGGAGGTCGTCCAGTATGGTGAGCGGCTGTGGCTATGCTGAGCTGAGAAATAGCCTAGTCTAGCTGATATTCACGGGGGTGAAGAAACTTCCAGCCTCTCAGAGATTTTTGGTTTTTTAGGACAGGGTCTCACTTTGTATGTAGTTCAGGCTGGCCCTGAACTCACTAAGTAGCCCAGGCAAGCCTTGAAATCATAGCAATCTTCCTGCCTCTGCCTCCCGAGTGCTGGGATCACAGGTATGAGCCACCATGGCACTGTGGTACATGGTAGCGAGGGCCTTGCACTTGCTAGGCAGATGGTGGAACCACTGAGCTAAGGCCAAGATCCCTGGCACCATGGGACATAGACAGTGGCTTCCCTTGATGCCTGGCCTGGAGACTGAGAAGGCTGACACTAACCCTAACCCAACCCTAACTCTAACCTGACCCTAATCCCACCCGGCCTCTTCCACCCAGAAGAAGCACAGCTCGGTGCCAGAGTCTGGGGTGTGGAAAAAGCTAACTCTAAGAACAAATGAGCAACAACAGCCCCATTCAGTTCAATGGAACAGACACTAGCAGCCTGCAGCTCACATGTGAGGCCTGTGCCGGCCCCGTGGAGCCGATCCCGCAGTTTGAAACTCACAGATCCCATTGCTAGACGGGCCTGATCTGTCTACACCACATAGTCCAGAGCTCCAGCCTCCTCACACGTGCCCTGGGGATGAACAGACCACTGCTTCTCACGGCTGTGCGCCGCCTGACTCGCGGTGTGTGGGATTTTGGTCCCCAGGCCACCTCTCGTCCCCTCCACTGCACACTGGCACTTTCCGAAGCACCGCAGTTCACAATGAGACAAACAAGAAGCTCTGTGTCCTCCTTCCACTCGGCGTGAACTAGTGATACTTGCTGCAGAGCTAGTGATAAAACTGAGAACGTTTGCACCGAGCTACATCCCAGCCTTTCCTTTTATTTTTTTATTTTGAGATACAGTCTAAATTGTTAAATTCCCCAGGCTGAGCCCTGGTTTGTGATCCTCCTGCTTCAGCCTCCCAGAGTGCTGAGGTGACAGGTGTGTGCCGCCCCGTCCACCTTCCCGCATGGCTGTTTCATCTTGGTGTTACAGTTTCTCACCTCCACTCAATAAATGCTGCCTAACTGACTTAGCCTGTCTCATACGGTTTAAGCCTTTCTTTTGCTTCCAAGTCTCATTTGTCGAAACAACACTGGGTGAGCATCTCGATGCCCAGAGCTGCCCCTGTCTTCAGATGACTTCCTTTGGACAGATTCCCGGAAGTGGGATTACGAGGTCACAGGATATGGACGTTTTTATGGCTTGTGATACACGCTGCCAAACTTCTCTCCAAAAAGAGTGATGCTCTTGCGCTTTCTGTACCAATAGCTCATGCAATTTTGGACCTTGTGGCTCCAAGACCCAGGTTGGTGGTGGGGAGTTGGGAGTTTGGAGTTTTTCTTTCGGGAAACTTCCTGATAGTTTGCTGAATTTTCTCCTAATTATCAAGGTAATGAATGTACAATACAGAACGGCAAATGGAAAAGTATAATCAGATAAAGCTAAAAGACCCATAATCCTCCCTTTCTTTCCATGGTTCTCAGGAGGTCAGATTTCTGATACTGGTTGAGGAATCTGGGCTGGATCCACACAGAAAAGGGAGGCTTTTTATTTGTTTGTTTATTTGCTACAGAACTAGTGACAAAGCTGAGCATGTCTTCACTGAGCTACATCCCCGCCTTTCCTTTTATTTTTTTGAGATAGAGTCTAAATTGTTAAATTCCCCAGGCTCAGCTCTGGTTTGTGATCCTCCTGCTTCAGCCTCCCAGAGTGCTGGGGCGACAGGTGTGTGCCGCCCCGTGCAGCTGTGGAGGTTGAAAGTGGAAGCTGCCCATGGCAGGCTCTGTGATGAGTGCCCAGCACACACAGGACACCTTTATGGGGTGCTGCTGGGTTCCCCCCACTCACAGATGAGGAAACTGCAGGTTCCAAACACGTCCAGGGTGCCAGAGCTAGAGGCTGGAAAAATTGGGGTCAGGCATCTAGTGTCCCTAGGAAGACCTGATGCTGCTTGTGCTGGTGCACAGCTCCGGGACGAGCTCTGAAGCTGGCCCCCGGCTGCCCAGCTCCGCCCACCATGACTTGCTCAGACCAGTATGACATGGGTCCCTCTGCTCAGGCCACCGTAAGAAATACCTCAGGCCAGGGCACTGGAACATGGTTCTTACTTCCTCCCAGTTCTGTAGCCTGGAAGCCAAGGCCAAGGTCCAGCTGGGTTCTGCTGAGGGTCCCCGCCTGGTTTGCAGAAGCCCCTCCGCACCACGTCCTGACACGGCCTTCTCTCTACACCTCTCTCCCTCTCCTTCTCCCCCCCCCCTTGTACTGCACACTTAACTGGGAGCCGTGGCATCGTGCCACGTTCCCCGTCCTTTTATTGTGAATTATGAGAAACGTCTCATCAAGTTGCAAAATTGTCCAGGCTGGACTCAAACTTGTGACCCTCCTGCCTCAGCCTCTTGGAGCGCCAGGATTAAAGATGTGCACTACCATGGCCAGCCACACATGCCTCCTTCTTTTCTGGTAAAGACATTGGTCCTACAGGATGCCAGCTTGATGATTTCACTGCCCCATTAAATAATTATCCCCAGACCCACCAGGTTAGGGCTCCGACATATGAACCTGGGGGCGCAGCTCGGCCGCACTGACTCTCCAGTGATCTTATCCTCCGTGAAAGTTCTTCTGCAACCGGGCCTGATTACTCTCATCGACAAGCACACTTTTCCTTCGATACTAGATTATGCTTATTTTGGGGGTTACACGCATTCACTCGCCTGCTCATGCTGTCCAGTCCATTCTGTTCTGCGAGCCCCACCTGGGCCGGCCCTGGGGCTTTGGTGACTCCCGGTTCTAGCGCACAGTTCGGCAACCTCCTTCCGGCCAAGTCAGCTGCTCCCCTCTCTGCCTCCTACCCCAACTCCACACTGCCGACATCTGCATCCTAACAGATCCCAGACAAGCGCCTTCCTGCTCAGGGGAACCAGACGGTGTCGCTCCGCGCAGGCAGCTGCTTTGAAGCACAGGGACTGTAAATGTCCCAGAAAATAAACCGATCCAGGTGCCAGGAAAGGAAAGCAAAGTGTACAGGACTCGCACAAACAGTCCCTCTTCACCTAGGAAACAGGCAGCCTTCCGTGGAACACTGCACGGGCAGCAGGAGGCCACCGCCTCTCAGTGCCCAGGGACAAAGGTGGGCATGGTCGGTGTCGGAGGCCTCCCACTCTGAAGGACACCCCCACCACAGAGCTTACCTCCCACCCCGTGGGGGGAACAGTCAAGGGGGGACCTCAGAGATGAGAGTCCTGGGAATCAGACAATTACAGCTGAAGCCTATTTGCTACTTAAAGCCACAGCAAGAGCCCTTTCTTCAAGGGGCCTGAAATGTCCCCATCGAGGTACATTAGACAATCAAGGTAAAAAGTGCATGGTCTGAAGCCAGCCCCTAACTGACACTTGTCCAAATATTCTAATCTCAAAACATCTGCTGTACAATACACTAATTTTTTTTTTTTTTTGAGACAGGGTCTTGCTTTAGAGTTCAGGCTGGCCCTGAGCTCACTATGTAGCCCAGGCAAGCCTGGAACTCAGCAATCCTCCTGCCTCTGCCTTCCGAGTGCTGGGATTACAGGTGTGAGCCACCACACCCAGTATTGTGGGGTGTGGTACTGATTGCTGGTGGGCGTGAGCCACCACACCCAATATCATATCATTGTATGTAGTTACTGGGATCGAACCAGGGCTCTTGCGCTTTCAAGGCAGGCACCGGAACCACTGAGCTAAATCTCTGGCACAATACATTTATTTTTAAATTTAAAAAGAATTAAGACTGAGTATAGTGGCACACCATCTATAATTCCAGCACTGGGGAGGTTGAGGCTGGAGGCTCTCCATGAGTTTGGGGTGAGCCTAGATTACATAGTGAGACCCTGTCTCAAAAAAACAAATTAAAGGGCTAGAGATTTAACCCCATGGTTCCAGCACCTGCCTAGCAAGCACAAGGTCCCTGGTTCGATCCCAGTCACCACATACAACAATACCAGGCGTGGTGACTCCGCCCACCAGCAATCAGTGTCACATACCACAGTGCTGGGCATGGTGGCTCACACCTGTAATCCCAGCACTCGGGAGGCAGAGGCAGGAGGATTGCTGAGTTCCAGGCTTGCCTGGGCTACACAGTGAGCTCAGGGCCAGCCTGAACTACAAAGCGAAACCCTGTCTCAAAAAAAAAAAAATTTAAAAAATTAAATAAAATTTTAGATCAGGGTGGTCTTCTTAAAACATAAATCTGGCATCTGTCCCTTGCACAGAGCCAGGAAGCAACTCCCACCATGCCTACCTCGGGACGGAGTGCAAGGTCAGAATGGATCACAGTGAACTAGAGTGTGATGCCACCCTTGGCTCAGCCCTGCAGTGGCACAACCAGGCTGCCACTGCACCCAGCCTCTTCTCACCTCTCCCCACTCCCTGTTCTCACCCAGGGCCTTTGCACATGATGCCGCTCTCTCCACCTCCCTCACTCACCCTCTGTCCCCTTCTCTGCTGTCTGCCAATGCCACCACCTCAGGCGAGCCAGGACAGTTCTCTGCCCCTGCTCCAGCACTCTCCTCCTGCAGGCCTCTGGTGGCTGCCTAGCGACACAGCACGCCCCGCCCCATCCTGCCCTTGGCATGAGCTCCTTGCCATAGACTGTGTTTCCTTCAGTGCCCACCCGAGGCCTGGCTCACAGGCAATCCCCAGGGTATGCTGCTCGAGCATGGCCCCTCAACCTCTGTCCTCAGTGGCTGGGGTTGGCAAAGCGCATGGCATGGCAGGTGCCCAGGAAGGGTACGGAAGAGCTGGTGGCAACTTGGGCCTTCTGATGGGTTTTCCAGGCTTTGCTCCTGCCTCCTGGCCACCCCAAGCCCCCACACTGCACAGCACAAGAAGACCATGGCCCGAAAGGCCAGTGGGGAGGCGTCCTGTCCCTTTAATTAAAAAGCAGACAGACGGCTTCCTCCTTTTTCTCCTCCTCCTCCTCCTCATCCTTCTCCACATTCACTCTTCCCGCAGGACACTTCTAGAAAGCTGGAAATCAGCAGGAAGCTGGGAGGGAGGGGGCAGCCTTGAGACTGCTGGGCCTGCACCCCCACCTCCTCCCAGATGCCTGGGGTGACCAGGCCGGGGCCTGGGGGACACTGAGCAGGGTGTGGCCCAGGGCCTCCTTCTCGTCTCCATTCCTCGAACAGACAGCTTCCTCCTCCACTGCTTCCTCCCCTGGGTCATTACCACCATTACAGGACGAAACCCAGGAACTGGCCGGGGTCATAGAGGGGCTGCTGGGAAAGACCCCATGTCTGGGGCTCCACAGGGACATGGGAGGAGCCTGCCCGCTCCTGGGAAGGGAGCAAGGCGTGAAGAACTCAGCAAAGTCCAGGCCCAGGCAGCCTGTGCTGGACAAGATGGGACTTGAACCAACGGAGCACTGTCCCAGACGGGGCTGGGAGAGACACTAGGGGAAGCTTCCAGAAGGCGTGACGGTGCAGTCGGGTCTCTCAGAAGCTCTGCAACTTCCACAATGGAGACAGATGTGGCAAACCAGGGGCACTGAAGCTCCTGGCACACGTGCATGTGCATGCACGCGCATGCGCACAGTTTTTAGCTAAAGTGCTATTTATTGAGGAAATCCCTGGTAGTAACAGGCTGCGGGACCATCTTTGAGTGTCTCCCCTCCCTGTAGCCCCGGGGCAGATGGGGGCTCCACACTCTCTGCCAGCCCCAGGTCCCCTCCAGATCGGGGTCTTGCCCAGCAGGAGGGTCACCAAGAAGAGCTGCATGAAGGGGCAGGTGGGGGAGGACCCCCCCAGTCAGTCTCAAGGATGAAGTTCATTAGGATACACCCTCCGTTGCCATGGAGACCTCAGGCCCACCAAGCTTGGCTAATAGACTGAATTTACTCAGGCCTCGAGCACAATTAAACAAGATGAATTTTTGAGTCGGAACATAATGAGACCCGGATGTCCGGGAAACATACGGTAGCCTTCCAAGGGAGGGCAGAGCCTGGAGGGCACAGTAGAGTCACCAGGTCACCAGAGCACGGCCTCTCCGGGGCAGGAGGTCAGGGAGCCCCTGAGGAACTTTCCCCTTCTAGAATTCTCCAGGGAGTTCCTGACTGAGCAGCTCGGCGGGCAGAGAACAGAGACCAGAGAGTCCTGTCCCAGGCCTGCCCGGGAAGGCTGGGGGCTTCCTGTGCCCCTCTGGTGAAAGAGCCAACAGACACGGTTCACACGGCCGAAGCTAACCGTGCACTGAGCTCATTCTCATGCCCGCACAAAGCCTGCAGATCTGTCAGGCACTGCTCTCTAATGAGCACCCACGGGCCAGGCACGGGGAGCCGCCCTGGAGTCTCCGGCCTCACACTCCGTCTTGGTCACTTTCCCCCTCTCTGGGACCCACAACTGAAAGACAGATTTCTTCTAGTTCGTGTTTTTAGCCCATAGTTGTCTCCAAGGCAGGAAGGCGGGGAGGGAGGGCCTGGCAGAGGAGCACCCCTCACCTCATGGTGGCCAGGAAACAAACAAGGAGGAGGTTAAGGGAGTCACCTGGAGACCCCAGGCCACCCCCTCATTCACCTACCTCTTTCAACCTCCGAACACGGCACTTCTGATTTCCTCATAATCCAATCATCTTTCGAAAGCCTTGCCAATGCCCACATGAGGCTTGGGGTCAACTATATATACTGTGAACCCTAAGACTCGCTCCTTGCTCCTTCTGGTGCAGGGCCCTGGGCTTGTCCTCTGGCAGGAAGACAAGACTTAAGTCTCCTCTCATCCCAGCAGAGCGCTCAGCAGAGAGCAGGAAGGGCCGGAGGCGCAGATCTAAAGAGTGGGGACAGAAGCCCACAGCAGCAGGGCACTCTGGGCCTGGGGGCTCCAGGACAGGAAAGGGACCGGAAGACAGGCAGCCCCATTCACCCAGACACTCTGCTCCTTCATCCTTGCTGACGTCTGCTCTGCAGAGAATACTGGATTGCTACCCTCAGATCGATTTCTCTCCAGGAGGCTGCTATTAGCAAAACCACCAGCCGTGCACAACAGAGGGCGGGGGCGGCCAGGCCTTGGGACTCACAGTCAGCCGCAGCCGGCCCTCCTCTCCCACCTGCTGCCCCAGCCAGCCGAGGCCTCCACCAGGGAGCCCAAGTGGCCAGCTGCCCCAGGCCGAGGAGCAGTGGGTGTAACTGGGCAGCCCCAAGATGGGGACCAAGGAATAACCACGGCCTGGACTTTGGCCTGTGCCTCCTCTGCCCTGTTCGCAATAGTAACTCTGGTGACGCGTCTGAGTTCCATAGCAACGGAGGGTTTGTTTGTTAGGTCTTTTATTTTTTTTCTTTTTCTTTTGATGGGAGGAAGCAGAAATCAGGAGAAATGATTGGCTAAAAGCAATGTTTTGAAAGGCAAAATACCAGGCAATTAAGGACCTGGACTCTGCAGCACATCAGGGATGTGGCAGACCCTGGTTCTGTGTGACCCTGGCACGGGACCCAGGCCCCAAGCCTCAGTTTCCCCATCTACAAATAGACACAAGGGAGTCCATCTCCCGCTTTCTGGGTTACCACATGGCTCTGGGACATGGGACGCTCTGGGGGCGCCTCTGCACTTCCAGCTTTTGTTAGAGGTGGATGTGATCCCACGGCATCTCCCCTCCCGGCCCCCAAAACCAGGCCAGCCTGGCAAGGCCATGCCCGGAGGCTGGGCAAGGAGCAAGCCGTGCGCTGTTGCTCCTCCTTGACCGAGGAGACTGTGCCTCTTACTACTCTCTGGTTTTATCCAATTTAAAGCGAGCAGGGCACCAATTCCCTGGAGGAGAGAGAAGAAATATGCTTCTGCTCAAAATACTAATGAGGTGAGCCTGGCAGGGGAGCGAGGCACAGCCCAGTTTGCAGCAGGCCTTGCTGGAGGCTCAGATCCAGGGGCTGCGCTGCTGGGTCTGCCACGCCTCACACCCTCTTGGTCCAGCAGGGCTGCAGGGCTCCAGGCCTCCACCCTTAGTCCTCTCTTTCCAGTCCTGGGCAGTCATTCTCAGGCAGTCAGTCAGTGAACAGTGGGGGGCACCTCTCATGCGCCAGTCTTGGGAAGTCTTGGGAAGGAGCCCCCCTTCCTCCTCGGCCCCGCCTCTGACTCTCAGAGGCACCAGCTTGCTGCTCTGGGCCAGGAAATCATCCCCCTGTGCAGCCTGTCCCCCAGAAGACCTGCCTCTGCCTCTGCCCGCTGTCCTGGCCTTTTCCTTGATGATCTTTTCTCTGCTGTCTCCACCCTTCCCAGGGCCAGGGACATGTCTGTCCTGCCTGCGCAGTGCGCGCTGAATGCACACAGGCAGCCCCAGACTCCCCCGACCCCAGGGTGTCCCTGTGCCACTTAAGGTCCTTCTGGACGTGCCCCGTGCGTGCAGAGCAGCCAAGAAGCAGCACCCCGCACACCCGCCCAGGCCTCCGTCCACTTCCCACCTGGCCCCCCATGCTCCACCTTCCCAGCGCTCGCTGGGCAGCTCGAAGCCCAGGACACCCAACACAACACTGTGGTCGCCTCCATCCCGCCGGAAATGCCTGCTGCCAGAGCCAGAGCCAGAGCCAAAGCCAACACCCCGCCTGCCCCAGCTCCCTGTCCTTCTGCCCTCAGCCAGCCATTTCCGGCAGAATACGACCCCCCCAAGAGGAAATCCATCCTCTTTCTGCCTCCCCAGAGGCTGCACAGCTCAGCACAGGCTCAAGGGTTGTGGTGTGTATGAAGATCGGACCGTTCTAATAAAACAACTGCTGTTAACTCCGCTACTCCAAAGGTCTGAGAAACAGCCAGCCGGCTGCAGCTAAGAACAGAGCTCTGCTGGGACGCTTGGGAACACCAGGCGCCTGAAGCCTCCGGGCAGCTCAGGGTCAGGGCACAGGGCTGCCGGCTTGCACATCTGAAGACGGGCCGTCCTCCGCAGGAGGAAGTGCTGTCCTGCCCCTCGGTCCCTGGGCTCCCTGGAGATATAAACCGGAAGCCTGTCCCCTTCCTGGGAGGAAATCCTGCCTGCATTCCCAGGGACAGGGGACAGTGGGGCTTAGCTCAAAGAGGGAGGAGAGCAGGGTCCCCTCTGTCCCACCCTGAGACAGGGTAGGGCCCGAGGTCTCAGCACATCTCCAGCCTTGAACTCCTCATGGCTGGGACCTTGGAGCGGTTCAAGGCTTCCTCGGGCCACCTAACATCTCAGAGCAGTCTCAGTTCACAGCTGGGGCCAGCAAGAAGCAAGAGGCAGGTCTGCCTGGATCGATACAGCTCTCCTTTCACAGTTGGAAGCGAAGGTCCAGAGAAGTTAAGCTACTGGCCCGTGGTCACACAGCATGTTAGAGGCAGAGCCCATGACAGTCTCAGGCTGAGCTTCCTGTGGTTAGTATGTGAAGTAGCCAGGAAAGTGGGTGCTAAAAGGCTACTGAGGACTCTCGGCAGGCTGTCTGACGGTCCCAGAACTCTCACGCTTTCTTTTGCAAGCACACAGCTTGGTTCAGCTTCAAACCCCCATCTCTGCCTAAAGCTGGGAGACAGAGGACGTGGCCGCTCCGCAGGGCTCCTTCCCCGAGGATGAGTCCCGCAACACCCCACTTCCTCGGGTGCCCGCCTAAGTATTTCAGGAGGGATAAACACGCAGATGTGCTTTTGATGTGCTGCTGGCAATTCGGACGGGGCTGCTGGGCCCCCACTCGCATCACTGCCACAGCCACAGCCAGAGAGATGAGGGGGTGTGCCAAGCCCTCCCAGGGGCCCGGAGAGAGCAGGGCGGCCACTCCTCCAGCTGGGAGGAAAGGGGTGAGCATCTCTGTGGTTCTCGGATGCTTCAGTGGCAGCTGCCCGCTGGGGACGCGGGGAGAGGCGCCGTCCACGGAACAGGGTGCCACCCCTGCCCAGAGAAAACGCCCCAGACACCCCTCCTACTTATCATCCCCGTTATTCTCGGATCCCGAAGCTTGACTGACACCCAGAGCCCACAGGATTCGGGATTCAGGATTCGGAGTCTCATTTCCTGTGCTTCCCAGTGCAGCCTCGCCCAGTTCAGCTCTCTGGACTGCTCTCCAAGGAGTCCTCCCTTCTCCAGCTTCCCTCCCTTTGTCTTCTCTCCCCTCCCTGGCCCTCTTCTCCGGGATCCACCTCCTCCAGAAGCCCCTGCAGACCCTCCGACACCCCCACCTCCTCCTGGGGCCACTCTCGGACACGGGCCCTGGAGGTCTTAGTGTCCCAGCACCTAGACACCCAGGCTCCAGTTCAAGAGTCTCCAGGCAGGGACAGTAAAAGGCAAAAGCGAGCAGCACACAGCTCGCGCGCCCACGAGCGGCCCCGAGACAGGTGTTAAACCTCGCCGGGTGACCAGCCCGGGTGGGAACACACCATGGACAGCGGGGTCGCTGAAGTTCTGTCCTGAGGCCCGTGAGAGCGCTCTGGCCTGCGCCTCTGTCCAGCTGGGCCGTCTGGAGCACAAACAGGTACGTGCGGGGTGAATGACTAGGACAGCTGGGAAGCAGCTTTGGCCCATTTGTGATTTTTTTTTCCCCATGTGTGATTTTTTTAAATTAAGGCACCAAACATACACCTACCATGTCCGCCATGCACAAGCCTTAGGGGTTCAGCCTGAAGCATGCTGACACATATGGATGTTCACTGACACATACGGACGCTCATGTACCTATCAAAGCTCTATGTTCTCGAAAGTAGACTGGGGCAACCACTGTGGAGATTCCTCAGAAAACTAGGCTCAGAGGTCCCATTTGAGCCTGCTGTTGCCCTGCTAGGAATATACACGGAAGAATTAAAAGTTTCCTATCCCAGCGACACACACGCACCTATGTTTGGAGCAGTTCAGTCTGTGAGAGCTAAATCTTGGGAACAACCCAAATGCCCACAAACTGGACACTGGATAAAGAAGATGTTTTTTGTTTTATAAAATAGAGTATTACTCTGTTATAAAGAATGATAGATTTGAATCCTTTATACTGAAGTGGATGCACCCTGAGGATATACTCATGGGTGAAATAAATAGGACACAGATGTGTAAATACCATATCTTTTCTCTGGTAACAGGAACTAAAGGTATAAACAAATTCTAGAATCACCAGGCGTGACGGCTCACACCTGTAATGCCAGTACTCAGGGGGCAGAGGCAGGAGGATTGCTGAGTTCAAGGCTTGCCTGGGCTACATAGTGAGCTCAGGGCCAGCCTGAACTACAAAACGAGACCCTGTTTCAAAAAAAAAAAAAAAATACAACCCACCTTCCAAAGCCTGAAATAGAGAAAGTTAAACCATAACAGGGACTTGTTTAAACACAATGGGCCAGGGTGGTGGCACACTCATGTAATCCCAGCACTCGGGAGGTCAAGACACAGTGAATTCTCAAGGCTAGACTACACAGTGAGTTTGAGGCAAGCCTGAACTACATAGTGAGACTCTGTCATTTAAAAATACACAGGTCGGAGGCTGGAGGGTTAGCTCAGTGGTTCCGGTGCCTGCCTCACAAGCGCAAGGTCCTGAGTTCGATCCCCAGTAACCACATACAATGCTGGGCGTGGAGCCTCATGCCCACCAGCAATCAATACCACATACCACAGTGCCAGGTGTGGTGGCTCACGTCTGTAATCCCAGCACTCGGGAGGCAGAGACAGGAGGATTGCTGAGTTCAAGGCTTGCCTGGGCTACATAGTGAGCTCAGGGCCAGCCTGAACTACGAAGCAAGACCCTGTCTCAAAAAACCCTCAAAAACAAAATAAATAAGTTCTAGAATGTTAGATAGATATTGTGAAATAGCAAGAAAATATTCAAAGGGAAAAGGGGGGCAAGGTTAAGTAAGGAAAGGAAAAAATTTGATGATTAAAAAGGAAAGAAAGTATACAGGGGGTGGAGGTTTTTGGGGGCAGGGGAATGGGATAAAATGAGAATCAAAACCGGGTGTGGTGGCTCACGCCTGTAATCCCAGCACTCGGGAGGCAGAGACAGGAGGATTGCTGAGTTTGAGGCTTGCCTGGGCTACATAGTGAGCTCAGAGCCAGCCTGAAACTACAAAGCGAGACCCTGTCTCAAAAAAAAAAAAAACAAAAAAAAAAAATGAGAATCAAGTTTTGTCAGGTACTGGTATGAACTCAGTGTCGATTGTGATCATAGCGTGTATATAAAATGTACCAATAAAATCAATTTTTTAAAAAAGCTCCAGGTTCTCTTCTGAGGTTCTCCCAGACATCTAGGGAAACTGAGTCCTAGAGGGAGGGTTAGGGACAACCTAAGTTCATGCCAACAGGCAGTGTCAGGGCTGGACATTTGGGGAGCTTCTGAATCCCATCTCAGGGCTCTGTCACCACGATGCGACCAGGTCTTCCCGGCCCTCTGTTCCTCCTTGCTCTGTGAACCTGGATCTAGCCATTCCTGCAGCCCAGGTGGATGAGAAAGGCTGGAATGGCAAAGTTGGGGGGCAGGACTGTGTCCTCAGGGCCTAGACTCAGGGAGAGCCGTTGGGGAAATCCAGGCTGAGGGCCTGAAACCCTCCCTGCTATACTTCTCTGCCTCTTGGGCAACACGGCTTGGGGCAAAGTGCTCACAATAGCAACATATTTGCTCAGCATCCCCCAGGATGCCCCAGAATGCCAGGATGCAGCCTCTGTGCCCTACCACAGTTGCTGCCTGTCTCCCCAGGCCCCCTGTGCCCAGCGCGTCAGCCTTCCTTCCTAGCATCCCTGCAGCCGTGTCAAGTGTCCCCTTGACTGGCACAAGCCTAAGGAGGGACACTGCCCCGGTGCCATCCCAGGGGCCTCAGGGCCAGCTCCACCAAAGGGCTCTGCCTCCATGTGAGGCCTGGCTGCATTTGCAAAGGGCTGGGGTGGAGAAGGTGGCAGCCAGAGTAGGGTCCCTCCACCTATACCCCTTTCACAGTCCATTTCCCCCTCCCCTGCTGTAAGAGCAGTTTCCCTGCGACTCAGTTTCCCCATCTGCAAAGTGGGCACAAGTGCAGAGTTTCACAAGAACAGCTGAGCAGTGCACATCCTGGGGGGCAGGCCCAGGACAGCCCACTGGATGGCTCCCACACAGCCCACAGCCTGACTGCTCCAGTATCCGCTTCTCTCTGGCCCCAGAAGGGTGGCTTTGTGCCTCCTGAATGTCCCTCTGCTTCCCTTCAACCCTTCTGTCCCCCCCCGCCCCCCCCAAGCCACAGCTCTTGGGAAAACTCAGTGGGGAGATTTCTCTAGCCTGTGATAAGGTCTGGCCAGAGGAAAGCTCTAGGCAATGCAGGCTCCCAGTCCAGCAGCGCTTCTCCTGGTTTCAGAGGTAAAAGGAGGGAGAGAGATTGCCTGGCCGGGGTGCCAGGAGGCAGGGCCACTCAGGGGGCCCTGGCCGCTGGACCAAGTTCTCAAAGTTTCTTCCTGAACCTTTCCTGCTCCCTCCCAACGTCAGGCAGCTACCAGAAACCTCAAAGAGCCTGGTCAATCGCGTGAACTTGGAGGGGAGCCTGAGTCCCCGCATCCCCCTGTGCCCTTCTGGTTTTCGCGTCAAAGCCGGGCCTCCAGAGGCCCTCGGGATCCAGCAAACGAGGATTTAGCAGGATCAGCAGCAGCATCCGGGATATTTTAGGTTTGCTCTGAATCCGACCAAACCTTATGTGTCCACACCTGGCACCCCAATATCTGAGACACACCCTCGTGTGCACAGCCCCTTGATGAGTGCTGTGATCCCCAAAGAGCCCTTTAACAGGGCAGCTCAGGCCCCTAAGCCACTTCTGTCCTTCAAAATTTGAGTTTGTTCCCAGATATTACGATGACCGAGGCAGGAAACTATACTCGGGGTCTTATTGGATGGCCCCAGGTATGCAGAAATCCCCTTCCCTGGAATCCCAAGTTTCTTGGCACCCCAAACTTCCCTGTGCATTCCCTGCATTGTGACCTTCCACCCCCAGGTCGGCAGGTCAGCCTAAGCAGCACTTTCTTCACAGCTAAGCAAAAAATGCAGGAATTCAATCCCTTTGTCCTGTTTCCATCAGCTGTTTCATCTCTTGGAAATTCCAGAAGGTTCCAGAACTGGGAATAATACCTTGAGCCAGAAGAGCATATTCCTTCCCATAAATCCTAAAAGAGGCCAGAACTGAGCCCCAGGTCAGCCTGTATTTGCAGCAAAAGTCAAGGTGTCTGGACTGGAGGCCTGCAGAGACCTGCAGCCTGGGCGGGACCCTGCAGTGGGGACCCCATTCCCCACCTTGCAGAGGAAGACGACATGGGACATATCGAGGTCTCGATGCTTTATTTGGCTGACGTTTCAAATAAAAGCAGGACACTGAATCTGTATCAGTCCCAAGCATATCAAAACAGCTAAAATAGACAGAACAGGAAGCCAGAACGGGAACTTTTCATCTGTACCCAACTAGCTCGGCAGAGCAGAAACAGAGCTGTTTGGAAGAGACAAGCGCTTTTCCACCTACATGCTGTGAATCAGCTCTGAAGCTGGGCTAGAGCAGGAGGAGGTGGGCTAGCTTGGGGGGGGCTGCCTCGCGGAAGGCCAGGGAGCACTCGAAGGAGGGGGAGGGACGGGGACACACAGACACGGCCCTACGCCCTCCTGTGCCTTGATGCCAATCAACGCTTTCTTGCTACCGTACCTGGGTAGCTCACGGCGCCCTAGTGAAGCTGAGCACTACAAGTCGACAGGGGCTTGTAGCCCAGGGAGGCTCAGACGGAGCCCAAGGTCACGCGGGAGCATCGGAGGCCAGGCACGGTGAGAGCTCTGTCTCCAGGGCTCCCGCTCCGCAGGCTGCGGGCCGACTCCCCCCAGCCCGACACAGTGGCCACAGATGAGGCCCCGAAGCAGCGGAGCCTCCGGGCCTCTGTGTGACCTTCATAAGTCACCTGCCTCTTTTTCTGGGAGGCTATAGAAAGGGAATGATAACGGCACAGACCTCATAGTTGTCAGGAAGATTAACTAGATTAATAAGCTAGAACACATGTTTTGTTTTGCAGTGCTGGGGAGCAAATCCCAGACCTGACCCTCGCTGGACAAGTGCTCGACTCTCGACTACGGCCCAGCCCCTGCGACCCTCCTCCCTGCGTGGCGTGAAGCTACTGCTGTGAGAGGCCCCGCGTCCCCCGTCCGTCTGTGCTTGAGGCTGAGACCCGCACCTGGGGGGAAGGGAGCCTCTGACCCCAGTTCCAGCCCCTGGGTGACATCACACGTCACAGGCAGGGGACAGAGACTGAGCCCGTGGCCTGGGTGCCAAGCTAAGCCCTTGCCCTCTCCCAGTCCCAGCAGGGCGGCAGCCAAGCGCAGGGCAAGCGGCCTCTCAGCGTCTACCTCTGTCTCCCTCTCTCCCGCTATTGATCCATCATCTATTTTCCCCTAGAGTTTTACTTAATCAACACCCAAAGTCCAATCTAGATAATAAGAAAGATCTAGAAAAGAAACCAGGTCATAACTAAGCCTCCTGAGAACACAACACAGATATTTTCCTACCAAAGTTTCCTTTACCAAAAGCCCCCGCCCTGCCTGTACCGCCGAGAGGCCCAAGGAGGCCGAGGCTCAGCCCTAAACTTGGCCCTTCCCCGCTCCTCTTCCCGGGGTCAGCTTGAGAAACAGCCCAGTCTCAAGCCGCTCTTGCCACTGCCAGCAGCAGAGAGGGGAGGAAGGGGTGCCGAGGGCGAGGCCACATCCGGACCACGCTCCATTCTGCTTTGCTGGGTGACGTTTTGCAGGTTATTGGACCTCTCTGTGCCTGCTTTTCATCTGTGAAGTGAAGATGGAGAACGGCTTCCTACGCCAAGATGTTGCTGTACAGATTGAGCTAACACGCACCACGGCTCATGCCTCCTAGCAGGCGGGACGTGACCATAGTGAGCTGTTTTTGCCCCCAGGTAGGTTGAGGCAGTGCAGCAGGATGCGGGCCGTCCAGGAGCAGGCCCCATGGTACTGTTCACTCGTAAGCCCAGAAACACACCGATCCCCATCTTCCTGCTTCACTAACAGCTCACATTGGGTGCCGGGCACGTGGGGAGCGAGGTCCCGGACCTGCTCTCCTTGGCTGCGTGATAACCCTTTCAGTGCCCCTATTACCAACCCCAGCAAATAGATGGAGAGACATGAACAGAGAGATCAGGCAACTCGCCCGAGCACACACAGCAGGAGGGACCGCTCTCTCGGCCCTAGCCCCCTGAAGTCGAGGGCCTCCCAGAGAGGCAGCAGCTGCTGCCGGTTGTGCACACCCAGATTGGAGCCAGTTTCTCGGGGAGGCAGGAGCTCAGGAGGATCTGCACCTGGAAGAAAGGCCAGAATCCAGGGAAGGCAGACCCCGCCCCCTTCCCGCTGTGCTGACCTGGAGCAATTCCCTTCTACACAAAGGCCTCAACTTCCTCCTGTGGTAAATGGGACTGGTGTCAGGGTCGAGCCATCGCCAGCTCATGAACGAATCTGGGAACCAGGGCAGCTTCCGGGGCTGGGGAGAGTCCGTTCAGATTGCAACGGTTCTGGCTCCAAGTGCCTCTGACCGCATCAGCCCTGCACCCCTGACTGGGCTGGGCCCTCTCTCCACCCGGACTGCTCACCCCTCCCAGATGAGGGCTCCCCGGCTGCAGGATCCTATGTGGTAAGGCTGCCGAACCAGGAGCCTCCTGACGCTCCCTTAATTAATTGCAAGAAGGGTGCCAGCCAGAAACCAATTACAAAGTCCCTCCAGGGGCCTCCACAGGGCTCCAGAAGGGGGAGGGGCTCTGGGGGAGGGGCGGGGAGGGACCAGCTCCCCACCTCCCTCCCGAGCAGCTGGTCCCACTCTCTAGGCTCACAAAGGACAGGCTCATGCTGAACAACTTCTTTTCATGTGGCAGCCACTGGATTTGCAGCTGTCCCTCCTTGGCAAGCTTGCCCTGTGCCAGCTGCTACAGCAAGGAAGGGGCACTCCAGGGAGCTAATGGAGAAGAGGGAAGGAGCCGGGCGGGCATTCAGGGCACATGGATATTCTCTCATGCCCTGAACACCAGATGAATCCTGTGGCCAGGGCAGCCAGATCGGGCTCCCCCACCCACGTTGGCCAGCACAGAAGTGGAAAAACTCACTCCATCGCAGAGGCCCTGCCAGGCCTAGAACTGCCAGGCTGGCTGTGGATCCCGCCAGCGTCCAGCTCCTGCCCGGCCAAGCTCTGCTCCACACCTTTTCTGGAGACTGAGTTTTGCCACCTGGCAGGAAAGGGCCTGCGAGAATTGAGTGCTTACAGCATGTGAGCAAGACAACAGCTCCTACCTGCCGCCCACAGGCCTTGAGACACCTAACTCCGGACATGGGCACGTCTGTGCACATCTGTCTCCTCTAAGGGCCCGTGTGGCAAGGGTCTGGGCTCAAGTGTTCTGTGTCACTAAAGCCTGAACACCTTGTACCCAAAGTGCCAGCGGAATGCACAGTGGCCACACAGCTTCGGCGTGAGGATTAGACACCTGGAGAGACTGAGGACCGGGCAGCAGAGCCGCCCTCCACCGGCTCTGGCAGCTGCGTCTGTGCTGGGTCCTCTGGGCCGTTTGACAGAGGCTCGTTGATCGGATGGAAAGAGCGAGGGAGCAGAGCATCTGGGGACCCACAGGGGCCAAGGCCCCCGGCTGTCCTTTCCCGGCACAGCCAGGAGGGAGGAGCACCGGCAGGAGCGCATAGGACCCACACTGTGGGCAAGTGGCAGCCTCAGAGCCGGGGTCTGCCACGTACCTGTTTCTACCTGGGCGGGGCCAACCATCCTTTGTCCCATCAACTTTGTCAGCAGCAGGGGCAGGAAAGAGCAGCCAGGGACAACGGTCAGACTCACTGCTCCACAGGAGGAGGGGGTGCCGGTTCCTGAGTCCTGAGCCCACACCCCTTCTCCCGAGCGCTGCCACTCCCGAGTGCCCAGAACAGGACTCTGGCACTGACCTAGCCAGTTAGCGCAGGAACCCCGCAAAGCACTCAGTTCAACAGTATCTAATTCCACACGGCGCCCCAGGGGTATGAGAGCCCTGGGGTCACTGAGCAGCCTCCTCTCTTCCCTAGAAGCCCCACTTCCGGCCACATCATAGTTACCAAGCCAGGAAATCACCACAGAGGAGCCGGAGCAGCAAAGGGGGCCCGCAGAGGCCATCTCAACTTCTAGGCTTTTCTTCGAGCCCATTGCATACAATCCTAAGGCACCTTCTCTGCTTTTCCGGTTCGCAGCAATTTAGAAACCAATTTAAAAGCGCAGGGTGGCCAGCAGGGACACACATCTATAATCCCAACACTTGGGAGGCTGAAGCAGGAAGATCCTGCTTGTCTCTGCCTTACCCTGCGAGGCAAGGTGGACAGGCTCTGAGCAGAGGAGAGGCCCTGACCTCCCACAGAAGGACATGTGACACCCAGGACGCTGCATCTGGCCCCTCCCTCTGTGGACTCTTCGTTTTTTGCATCCGTCCTTAGGTTGTTCCATAAAGGAATGAAGGTAGTTTAGTTAAATGCAGACGAGAAAACAGAATTTAAAATGTCATAACCAAGACAGACACCACCAGGCGAGAAGATTACAGTGCAGATCCGGCTGGCTGTGTCCCTAACATTAGCTGGGGTTCTTTGAAAGAGAGTGCTGGACAGGTAACTGAGGCCCAGCTTCCCTCAGGAAGTGACCTGAGGGCCCAGCGACTTGCCATCTGCTTCCTCTTCTCTGTTCCTCAGGCCTCTGGAACTCTGGGCTCCTGCCATCCTCCAAGTCCTGACGTGCGGGCTTGCTGCTCTCATTTTTAAAAACAGTCTCATTCACGTAGTTCTGGCTGGCCTCAAACTCACAGCGATCCTCCTGCCTCAGTCTGCCCACTGCTGGGGTTACAGACATGCGCTACCGTGCCCAGTCTGCTTTTTAAAAAATAAATGTTATAATAACAATATTTTTAAAAGGAAAATTCGTTATTTATCTGCATTAACTATAATGCATATTTAATATCCAGCCCAAGGAAACTCCATTATTCAGTACAACCCCAGCAAGCCACAAGGTCAGCTGCCGCCCAACCCTGTTTTGTGACAGTGACCCACGTCTCACACGCCCTTCAGGGTTTTCCTCCTGTCTGTGGGGTCACCGGAGTACCCCAGACATCAAGGAGCCCCTGAGCTGGCTCCCTGCACATTAGAGATGGAAGAGCAGAGACCCAGGCATGGAAGTGACTGACCCGGGGTCCCACGGCCTGGTGTGGCACGGTGAGGACCAGACACGGACCTGTCCAATGCTCAGGGTCAGGGCCTCTCCCGGGGCCGTGGAGCAGGCTTAGAGCCGCAGGAGCCCCGGCCCGCCCTCACCCACACCCCTCCCGTCCCTCCAGTCCCCCTTGGGCCCTACAGGAACTGCTGGTCTGGGAAGGACCAGCTAGGGAGAGAGACGAGAGGGTTAAGATGGGGATTTTACTTAATCCCCTGATCTGGTTTAAGCTGAAGCCACACTGGTTAAGCAGCAGGAGGGGCCCACTGGGGGCTCAGTATGGGATGGGGCCATCAGAGTGGATAACCCAGACGCCAAGGGGCCATCTCTGCCAGGCTATCAGCCAAGCGCTCAGCCTCATGCTGTCTGCGTCTCATTCCAGCAAAGGGCCAGGCCTCCAAGCAGTGTCCCTCCGCTCTGCTGCCACCTCCTTGCTGTGTGACCTTTGGCAAGTCGCTACCCCTCTATGAGCCTCAGCCTCTTCCTCTGCTGCAGGGAATGGAACACCTTCCTTGCAGGCTTCCCAGAAGAAAGGGTGCGTGGACCCCACGATCACCAATCTCGCCATGTTCAGGTCCCCACCCCGAGCTGTCTTTGGCTCTTCTGTCCTGCCTGGTTGCATCCTGGTGTTAATAACCTTAATGATGACAATTCCTCCCCCCGGGAGTGGCGTTTGTGTGGCCTCGGAACACTGAGCATCCTGCCACCTCTGAATGGCAGCAGAGACAGCCAGTGCTGAGGGAGTCCTGCACCCTCAAGTTTAACTTCCCACCATGCCCCAGGGACAACTGGCAAAGCGTGGAGCTGAGCCTGGAGTCTGGGCCCTGTGTCAGACCTCAGGAGAGCCCCGCAGTCCCAGGCTTACAGGAGCCGGAACTGCTCCCCCTGCAGCACCTGCGGCCCTGCCCTCCTTCTGTCCCTTGCTCCAACCCCAGCAGGCCTCCTGGCCCGCTCTGGCCTCGGCTCTCAGCCCGAGAGCCAGCCGAGCAGCTGGGAAAGATGCAGTCTGGCCTGGGTGCGCGGGCTGCCAAAGCCAAGGCCAAGCCCAGCTCGGGCCAGGCGGAGCTGGGAGTTAGTTGGAGCTGGGAGTTAGTTGCTCGCTCGCTGACAGCGCCTCGGATAGGGCAGGGTCCCAGCGCCGCTCTCATTGGCCCTTCAGCTGCCCGTCGCCACCCCCAGGTCTCCGTTACCATTTTCACTTGAACAAGAGGAAACTGGGGGCCAAAGTAGAAGCAACTACCAGGAAGGTTACCCAAGGAATGGGGGTAGACACCAGCCCAGGTCTTCCTGGGCGTCTAACCTGGGCACTTACCACCGCCCCCCCCCCCAACTCCGTCCTTTGCAACGAGAGGAAGGGAGCCCCTAAAGTTCTCTGATAAACCCGGGCCCCTGTGGCAAGTCCCAAGAGCCCTCCTCTGACACGTGGGCAAGATGCCCACCACCCCTTTCTCCGTCACATCCTCCCGGCTCTTCGGGCTGGGCACCTTGGGACCTTGCCAGCGCTGGTAGCTACTTAAGGACAGGGCAGGGCCCTCTGGGGTGCCTTTGGAGAAGGCTGGCGGCGTCTGCCAGCAGGTGGGGTGGGGCTCCCCTCCTCGGCCCGCCTGTTCCCTGCCCACACCGTGGCCCACCCAGCCCCTGCCGCCACGATCCCCGCACTCGCGCGCGCCACGCAGGGACCCACGGAGCGCGCGCCCGACACGGCGCGGGAGGGGGGCGGGGATGTGCAGCATCTCACGCAAGGGTTAAAAATGCAGTCGGGGCGCCAGGCCCGCGTCCAAGCCGCAGGGCTGCCGGGCCGGAGCCGCATCCCGCCCTGCCCGGAGGGGACGAGCAGCCCCGGGCGCCGAGGGAGCTTGCGCGCCACCCCTCCCGGCCCGCGCCCCGCGCCCCGCGCCGTGGGCCCGTCCCGCGCTTACCTTGGTGACCGTCATGCAGGAGGCCGGCGGGGCTGCGCGGCGGGCGGCGGCGGGTCCGCGCTCGGGCTGGGCCGCTCGGGCCGGCGGGCAGCGCGCGGGGACCGCTCGCTCGTGGGCGCTCGCCGCGCTGGCGTGATGTCAGCCGCGGCCGCGCATTTATAATGGATGAGGCTCCGCGCCGCAGGAAGGCGAGGCAGGAAGAAAGGAGCGGGGAGCGGGCCGCTGGGGGCGGGGAGGAAGGGGCCGGGAACTCGCTACAAAGGCGGAGGCGGGGAGGGGAGGGAGCGCGGCCGGCGCGGCGATGCCCGGGCGGGCGCCCAGGCCGCACCTTAACCCCCGCGGGCCCGGGTGCGCGGCTCGGGGGCCGCCCTGGCACCTGCCGGCCGGGCGGGCAGGGGAGACGCCGGCAAGTCCCACGCGGGACGGCCGGGCGCGGGAGCGGGCGCCTCGCCCCTCTCGGGGTCCCCGTGCGGGCCGGGGGCGTGGCGGGGAGACCTCTGCCGATCGCCCCTTTGGTTTGACGCAGAAGGAAACGACAGGGGTGGACGGTGACTTGGCCAGGGGCGCACGACCGCAAACTCCCTGACAGCCCCCTTGCCATAAATGCTGGCCGGGCCCGTCCCAGAGGCATCCACACCGGCCTCGCGTGTGCACTGCCCGGGACACAGGGGCGCCCCGGGGGCGAGCGAATCCTGACCCAGGTCACACCGAGTCTGGAGTTTTTGGAAGGATGTAAGGCACAGCCTGAGAGGGTCCGAGAAAGGAGTGATCCCTCCTGAGAGCCTTGGCCCGGCAGGTTAGGAGGCGCCAAGTTCCCACAGCCAGTGTGCGGCGATGGCAGCCAGGACCGCAGCCCCACTTTGGCACCCTGTAAAGATTCAGAGGCCGGAGGGACTTGCCCCAGACGGCAGCAGAGATGGGAACCAAATCCTCCTCAGAGTGTTGGGCCTGTGAGCTCCAGGGGCCCCACACCTGCTGCCTTCTTCGTGTCTCACCGGCAGGTAGGCTGGTCCTCAGAAGCCGCTCAGCGATGTCTCGGCCTCCTGGGTGGCTGAAGCTGCCCAGGCCCAAGGTGGCTTCTCCGCCAGGCCATCCCTCAGCAAACGGCCACGGCTGGCTGGCTGCAATGCCCTCCCCCATTCTCTGTGTCAACCCAAGTGCACCCCTCCCCTGGCAGCTCCCACCACCTCCCCTGCACCTCGATGCCAGGGTTTCCAGCCTCTGGTCTCAAGTTCCCACGTTTTCCGTGAGTGTACAGTGGCTGGCTCCCCGGTGGGCACAGCGCTTAGGCCTTCAGAAGCATTTCCCGTTGGCGAGTGGTCCGGCACCAGATGTGATCAAATTCTGGGTCTGGATTGGGATTACTTTGGGGGGCTCAGCCTCGAGACAGGGGGTGTCTGCCCCAGGCACCCACCGGAAGGCACTGGGGGCAGCCCAGGGTACCAGTCATCTGCACTCACAGCTGCGATTTGCTCGCAGCCAAGGCCCTGATTGTCATTCTCGGCTCCCCAGTGTCCCTCTTGGCACCACCCTCCCTCTGCTGTTATCGTGGGATCCGGGGATGAGACAAATACCTCATATCAGCTTGAGCCAAATGTAATTAGGATCATCAATCTGCTGCCCCGAGCCCCTGTGACACGCTCCAAAGGCAGAAAGAAAATGCTTCCACTGGCTCATCCCTCTGTCGCATGTCCCCAGGCAGAGGAGAAGGCTGGAAAGGCAAAGGTCTGGGGCCCCAGCGCCCAGCCTGGTTCAGCCTAAACAGGAGACTTAGAAATGCGTGCACCTTGCTCTCTCCCTCCCTTGGTGTGGCTGCCTGCACGGTACCTCCTTCTGGGGTGCCAGCCACACAGCCCACTTCATGTGGTTTCCCCCAGAGCAGAGTGTGAGATAGGTCTAGATGCAGGAGGTCTCACGGGGAGGCCATGACAGGAGTGGAAGAGGCCACCTGGATAATACGATGGGAAGGGAAGAAACACCAACATAAGACCATGTCTCCAGGGCCTTTGCTCTTTTTTTTTTTTTTTTTTTTTTTTTGAGACAGGTTCTCGAACTCTTTTAGTTCAGGCTGGCTCTGAGCTCACTATGTAGCTCAGGCAAGCCTCAAACTCAGCAATCCTCCTACCTCTGCCTCCCAAGTGCTGGGATTACAGGCGTGAGCCACCACACCTGGCACTGTGGTATGTGGTATTGATTGATGGTGGGCGTGAGTCTCCACGCCCAGCATTCTATGTGGTTACTGGGATCAAACTCAGGACCTTACGCTTTCGAGGCAGGTGCTGGAACCACTGAGCTAACCCTCCGGCCCCCAGGGCCTTTGCTCTTTGTTCTCAGCAACAATAAACTCCTGTTCATCCTTCAAAGCCCGGTTCTATTGTCATTTCCTCTGTGCAGCTGAGATAGCTTCCCTGTTGCTAATTGCATAGTTTCTGGATTCATACTGCATTATACCTACTCTGATAAAATATATTTAACCTATCTCTTTTAAGACTGTGACCATAGGCCCCCCCTTTTAGTTACAAGACTAACCCTAGGCTAGAGCACCTGTCCGGTCACCACTGGCCCCCTCTGTCATGGCCTAGGACATGGACTCCCTTCCGGCCTCCATCAGTCACTCCATCCCAAACTCTGCAGCTCTCAGACTCCCCTGTGTCTTCTGCCTCTGACCCCAAACCCACTACCTGCCTGCTTGGGCTCCCTGCTGTCCCTGGGATGAGGCCCATCCCGGCGCCCTCCCTCTGCGGCCCTGGTATCCCTGTCTCAGCAGCCTCTACCCTTCTCTGCTCCTGTGCATGGCTGACTCTTCCTCACTCTTCCTCCCGTACACCTCCTCCAGGAAGCCACCTGGCTGGTGACGGTCCCTGATTCTGCCCTCTCCCAGTCACCCAGCCTCTGTCCCGCCCCATGGCTCTGCCCCCAGCCCAGCCCTGCCTCTCTGCACTTCCGCTCTCTGAGCCTGTGACACCCACTCTCCTGCTCTCCTCTGTCCCTTCTGCTTTTATGGGGATGTGGGGCTCCCTTTTGTGTACCACCATCTGGGGCCCCCAGGGTCTCTGTCCTCGGCCGGAGGACAGCTTCCTTATGTGGGGGGCTCTTTGTCCTTGACCAGCTCTGTGAGCTTCCAGAGTGTCGTGTGTGTGTGTGTGTGTGTGTGTGTGTGTGTGTGTGTGTGTGTGTACGCGCGCAGTACTAGACAGGGACCAGGGAGGCAGCAGCTACACACTGGGCTCAATGAGGTAGCCTCACTGAGCCAGTCAGTCCCTCCAGAGCTCTGCGCTCCACGCTGTCCCCTGGGCCCTGATGGCAAACAGGCGCCTTTGCTGCTATGAGCACAGCAGATGGCTGCTGGGCTCCTCCTCAGCCCGTGGGTGTGGCCAGAGCTGACAGGCTCCACCTCCCTGGTCCCGCGGTGTGCTGGCTGGGAGCCCTGCTCCAGAGACACATGCCTGGGTTTCAATCCTGCCTCTTCCGCTTACCGCCGGGTGAAGGGGGCTGTTATCTGACGTCCTTGTACCTGTGTCTCTTCCTGGGAATGACAGTGGCCCTTGAGTCTTGAGCTTTCACTGTACCACCTGCAGCCCAGCAGCTCTGTGGGAGTCCTTGGCTCTGAGGGCCACCCCCTCCCTAGGGACAGAGCATCACCCCTTGCCTCACCTGTGCTCCTTCATGCCCCAAACTCGCCCCTGTGCTGCAGGTTAGGGTTCCTCACGGGTGTAAGGTGAGGAGTCAAGAGACCACGTTCTCCCTGAGCGTGAAGTTCAGGGAGCCCAGAGCCTAGTGCCTGGGTCCTGTCTGTAGATGGGTCTCAGGAACCCCACCTTCCTGAGAGCTGTGGGAAGGGAGGGAGCTTCCCCTCCTCCTCTGATGTCCAGTACCTGAGCCTCAGAAATACAATGAGGACAAACTGATGGGAGAAGGTGACATAAAAATTTATTACCACACAGGGAACAGGGCATAAAGGGCAGAAAATGCTCAGACCCCACTGTGACCTAAAGATGTGCGTGTCCTCTTCAGAAGCAGGGGAGGAGGGGCTTGTGACTGATGCTGGGCAGGTCTTCCAGGCAACAGCCACCTATGGGCACCTCTATCTGGGCAGGTGCCAAGCCCATGACCCGCCTTATGCTGAGGATATTGTGTCCAGGCCACCCTCTGCTCTCATACCATGGAGAGGTGTAGCCTTCCTTCACGAGAGGACAGGTTGTCACAGCCACCCCTGCCTGCAGAGGTCTACAGAGTCGCTGAATGACCAACTAGAATTGTGCCAAAGATACACCTATCTCCCACATGGGATATTTCAATCTCCCCACCAACAGGGGGGCACTGAAAATCTGATTCCCAGAGTAGGAACCAGATCGTCACACTTTAGATTTCCTTCCTTCTAAATAATGTAGTAACACCTAGATAGCAGTCCCTGACCTTTTCTGGTGAACCAGACATGGCTTTTGTGGAAGACAGTTTTTCCATGTAAAGGAGAGGAGGGTTTCAGGGTATTCCGATGCATTACATGTATCGCACAGTCAAACCTTTTTGTTGATGTGAATCTGTGTTTGCCGCTGTTCCCCAGCACTAGCATCACCACCTCAGCTCCACCTCAGACTATCAGATGTTGGAGTCTCATTAGGAACCTGCAACCTACATCTTTGCCAATGCAGTCCGCAGTGGGTTTGAGCTCCTGTAAGAATCTGATGCCAGAGAGGATCTGACAGGAGGCAGAGTACAGGCATAATGCAAGAGATGGAAGTGCTAGAGATACAGATGAAGCTTCTTGCTCTACCTCTGCTCACCTCCTTCTGTGCAGCCTGGTTCCGGACAGGCCACAGACTGGGGCCGGTCTGTGTCCCAGCAGTTGGGGTCCTTGCTTTAGATGGTTCTCAAAGGGCGAGCCTCAGGCCAACACCAGCTTCACTCTGAGCTTGTTAGAAATGCCAGTTTCCAGGCTCCACACCAGGCCTATTGATTGAGAAGCTCCTGCGTGGAGCTCCTCGGGGGCTTCTGACACCTGAATTGACATCCTAGTGGGTAGCGAGCACTCTGTGAAGGAGTGGTTCTCACCACCCATCTCCCAGGGTTTTTAAATTGGATTTTACCCTGGACTCCAGTATCCGTGCTGAGGACTTTCGGATTTTCCCGCTGAAGACAAGGGAGCCACGAATGCAGCAAGAGCGGGAGGAGGAGGGGAGGGGTTTAAACCAGCAAGAGGCAGGTGCTTTGATGCTCGTACCTTGGCCCCACTTGTCCCTCTGAGACAGGACCTCGAGATGCCCTCGGTGGTTGAACAGCCTCCTGGGGGAGGCGCTCCTCCACCGGGGCAAAGGGTGGGGCCGCAGAGGCCGGGCGGTCTGGGAAATCCTCCTACGGCCCAGCGGCCCCTTCCCAGAGGCTTCTTCCTCCCCACCAGGCCCTGGCAGTGTCCTCCAGGTCCTGCTCTCTGTCGTCTCTCTGTCCTATACCCCAAGTCACTGCTATCCTGTGTCCCCCTGCGCTTCCAGCACTTAATACCTCCTAGGGCTTAGTACTCTGTCGTGGCGGTGTTTCCACCCACTGTTTATAAAGAGCACATTTTGCATTAGATCATTGCCAAGGTCTCTTCCTGCTTCAAGATGTTCCCGACACCTGGCTCCCAAGGACAAGGCTTATCCGTTTTGTCACACCTGCCCTCAGCATATGCAGGCCTTGAGTGTAGGACTCCTGTAGATATAAACAGTTGGATTTCGAAATGTCTTACAAAATCCTTGGTCTGAATGAGGTGTGATTTACTGACATCCTATGATAATGGGAAGAGAAGAGGCACTAATATATTTGCTTATTGTCTGACCAGGGCATGTAAAGATTCTTTAAAATGGGCTGGAGGGTTAGCTCAGTGGTTCCGGTGCCAGCCTTGCAAGCGCAAGGACCTGAGTTCAATCCCCGGTAACCACATAGAATGCTGGGCGTGGTGGCTCACGCCTGTAATCCCAGCACTCGGGAGGCAGAGACAGGAGGATTGCTGAGTTCGTGGCGGCTTGCCTGGGCACCATAGTGAGCTCAGGGCCAGCCTGAACTACAAAGCGAGACCCTGTCTCCAAAAAGAAAAAAAAAAAAAAAAGATTCTTTAAAATATGCAAAGTACATCTTCCCTGCTCAGGTCCAGCAACCATCTCTTTGTGTTTTTTGTTGTCAAACATGCTGTTCCTGGTCTACTTCTCCCCACCCACCATGAGAAAAAGGTATCAGTGCTGTTAGGAATCACAGGGCCGTGGGTCTCGGGACCTGTTTGTATTGAAACAACGTGCATCTTCTTGCCTCTGCAGTTCCTTGGTTGGGACTTAGGACCCACAACACCCCAAAATATGACTGTGGGAGACCAGAATATGCCACCCCAAAATATACTTCCTTGATGTATTTTGAGCTGGCTATTCTAAGAAACTGCAGACACAGGAGCATCTCTGAAAAGATGGCCTTTGTAAAAGAAATTCACATCCATAAGAGAATCTGCATCAGTAAAGTATAACAGCAAGAGGACTGCTTTGGACCAACTGTCATCACGCGAGAGACTTTATCTGATAACACGACCACCTTTACCCACATTCCTGCACTCTCCCTCTCATAACTGGTCTCTCCCTCCCACAGAATCCCCAAGCTTCTACTCCTTTATGTAGCTCAGAATACTGTATAACTGGCAATTATCTGACACATCTTCAGGTCTTGTATGGCATTCCCCTGAACAAAAGAATAATTAAACACAGTTTTGCTCCCGTTAATCTGTCTCATGTCAATTTAATGCAAAGCCCAGTCAAAGAACCCAGAAGAGTGGAAGGAAGCCTTTTATTCTCTCTCTCTCTCCCTCATTGGCCATTATTAGTGGACCCAAATCCACCTGCTTGGGGCTCAAAAGTCCATACAAGAGTCAACAATTTGCAGGAAGTAAATCAGATTTACACAAGGGCAGCACCCAAAGTAGTGAGGGGGGCAATCATCCCTCCCAAAAGTCCATCATAGTAATTCAGGTACTTGAAAGGGCTTTTGCAGGAAAGGAACAGAGATTAGAAGGTGATGGGAAAACTACATTTTGGGTTGGTGGGGTTTCTTTCATTCAGGACCTATGTCCTCTCTTCCTCAGGAGAAACATAGCAATTAACCTTGACCTCCTAGAGCTAATTCCTGTTGATTCTTTAAACAAATGCATTACTTTTCTGCAAGTAAAGCCTCCAAGCAATTTATGTCCTTTGTGTTAGTCAGTGCACAAAACAAAAGGATAAGGAGGAAGGGTTACATATTCTCGTGTTATCCGAAGGTCATCAAATAAATGTTTTGGGTTCTGTTAAGGTGAAGAAAGATTATACAGCAGTTCACATCTTAATCACTTAAGTGCAGTTTTTTTTTTTTTTTTTGAGACAGGGTCTCACTTTGTAGTTCAGGCTGGCTCTGAGCTCACTATGTAGTCCAGGCAAGCCTCGCACTCTGCAATCCTCCTGTCTCTGCCTCCCGAGTGCTGGGATTACAGGCGTGAGCCACCACGCCCGGCACTGTGGTATATGGTATTGATGGCTGGTGGGCATGAGTCTCCACGCCCAGCATTCTATGTGGTTACCGGGGATCGAACTCAGGACCTTGCGCTTGAGAGGCAGGTGCCGGAACCGCTGAGCGAATCCTCCAGCCCAGCAATTTTTTTTTTGAGACAGGGTCTTGCTTTGTAGTTCAGGGTGGCCCTGCACTCACTATGTAGCCCAGGCAAGCCTCGAACTTAGCAGTCCTCCTGCCTCTGCCTCCCAAGTGCTGGGTTTACAGGTTTGAACCACCAAGCCTGGCATTTGTGGCATGTGGTACTGATGTTGTATGTGGTTACCAGGGATCAAACCAGGAACCTTGCGCTTCCTAGGCAGGCGCCGGAACCGCTGAGCTAAATCTCTGGCCCTTAAGTGTAATTTTTAATTAGGAGTTTGGGATGCCAAGGCAAAGGGAGGGCAGCAAAAGTACCTCCGTGGAGGATAATTCACAAAGGGGCAGCCACTGTCGACATGACACTACTGTGCCCTGATCACTTCTTGCGTGTAGAGGGCTGTGGCTGGGGCAGAGGAGCCTGTGAATGTGGTGGAGAATCTGTCAGGAACTTACAAAGACCCGGTTCCAATGTTCCTGGGAAGCTCTTTAAACAGAGAGTGATGCCTAAAGAGTGACATTCAACCAGCTGGGTATTTTGCACTAAAAAAAGCATCTCAAGGTGGCACTGATTGTCTTCCCTTCTTTTCTGACAGGGCTTTCTCAGAGGTCCCATTACAGAACTAAAGACAGGAAAAGTCCTTAACTAACAAAGATAAATTCATATCCCAGAGGAGGAGAGTGAAAGTCAGACACCGCACCTCGGGCTGGGGCATTTCGTCAGAGGCCACTGTCTGTTCTTGCAGTCTTCTCCTTCCTGCTAAAATCACCCATCCTTCCCAGAAGCCCCTCATCCTTTGAAGAGGGTATCAAAATCTCAATTATCCACCCTTCTTTGAGTGTCCTATTTTGTGTGAGTCCCATGTAAATGCGCATGTCTGTAAACATGTGTGCCTTTTCTCTTGTTAATCTGCCTTTCCTGGGTTTGTTTCTTTTATCAGATTCAGCGACTGAATCTTGAGAGAGATCTTGCGTACATTCCCAAAGGGCAAAATCCTGACTGTTTTCTGTTATCATTAACAATGGGGACCCAAGTTCAAGACCAGAAAGGTGACCACTGCAGAGCACTGTACGGACAGGAAGCTTCAGGACCATTGTTTTAAGTGTCTTCACCACAGCTCTAGAGCAGATTTTATCTCCCTTACACAGCTGAGGCTCAGAGATCTGAAGCCCACCGTCCTCTCATGAGGTAATGACAGGGACAACATTCAACTCTGGACCTGCCTAGGTCCACCCGATCTCCTTCTGTTGGATGGGTAGGAAGTCTGAGAGCTTCTTTTATTTATTTTTTATTTTTTTGAGACAGGGTCTTGCTTTGTAGTTCAGGCTGGCACTGAGCTCACTATGGAGCCCAGGCAAGCCTGGAACTCAGCAATCCTCCTGCCTCTGCCTCCCGAGTGCTGGGATTACAGGTGTGAGCCACCACGCCCAGCTCTGTGGTATGTGGTATTGATTGCTGGTGGGCGTGAGTCTCCACGCCCAGCATTGTACATGGTCACTGGGGATTGAACTCAGGACCTTGCGCTTGCCAGGCAGGCACCAGAACCACTGAGCTAAATCTCTGGCCCAAAGACCTTCTTAAACCTCTTGCTACTTCAGCTCATGTCAGAAAGCCCAAGGGACTAGGTGGTAAAAGAGGAAGCCAGAGAATGTCCAATAAGAAGAAATCACTATTGGGCCGGAGGGTTAGCTCAGTGATTCCGGCGCCTGACTCACAAGCGCAAGGTCCTGAGTTCGATCCCCGATAACCACATACAATGCTGGGCGTGGAGACTCACGCCCACCAGCAATCAATACCACATACCACAATGTTGGGCATGGTGGCTCATGCCTGTAATCCCAGCACTCGGGAGGCAGAGGCAGGAGGATTGCTGAGTTCGAGGCTTGCCTGGACTACATAGTGAGCTCAGAGCCAGCCTGAACTACAAAGCGAGACCCTGTCTCAAAAAGAAAAACAAAAAGAAGAAATCACTATTTGTTTTAAATACTATAGATTGAATACTGGAGGACTCTACCACTGAGTACATCCCTAGTCCTTTCGATTTCTATTTTTCATTTGGAGGCAGCATTGCCGACTGGCCTCCAACTCATGATCCTCTTGCCTCAGCCTCCAGGTTATATGACACCATGTCTGGCTTGAATCTACTTTTACAACTCACTCTTAGGGTAAAGAATCCAGTCCCATGAGAGTAATAAAGCGGTGAATCTTTTCACAGGGGCTCCACCCCGTGATCCAAACTCCTCCCACCAGGCCCACCTCCCATCACTATGGAGCTAGGAAAGGGAAGTTCTAACCCATGAACTTTAGGGGGCGCATTCAAACCACAGCAAGCCCCCAACTTGTTCTATGAGGTCGGCATTATCCTGATGACAGACCCCATGAAAGACCCTCCCAGAAAAGAAACCCACAGATTAGAGACCCTTACAGATGCAGATGGTCTAGTTTTAAATAACTGCTGATTACGTGCAGGTGCTTCCCACGCGCAGCCTCCACAGAGCCTCCTACAAGGCTGTGACGGTGAGGGTGGGAGAGGCTCGGGGACGTGCGGGCAGCCCCATAGCTGAGTGGCACGGTGACAGTTCAGACTCACAGCCAACCCAAGCCCAGGTCTTCATATGACGCACAGCCCTGCAAGTTCACACCCATGACCTGCTCTCGCCTGTGAAAGGCCCTTCCCTGGGGAACACGCCAGGGTCACTGCAGAGCCTGCTGGGAAGGCCACAGATCCACCCTGGACAGGATTCCCCAGCCAAAGCACACAATGAGGACTGTATACGTGGGGAGACAGTGGAAGGGGACAGCCACCCGTCCCAGCCTGGCCAAGGTTTTTCCCTCTGTTTACCTTGACCTCAGTCTCATCTGGAAAATGGAACCAAAGCCTAAACACTGGCCACATCAAATGGCAGTAAGCACATGGGGCAGCAACAACTCTGCTTCACATCTGGTGGGAGCATAAACGGATCCAGCCACTTTGGCAGCAGTTTTCTTACAGAAACACCCTCTTGCCATGCGATTGGCAATTGCACACTTTGGTATCACCGAAGGACGAGCTTTCGTGACCACATGAACACCTGCATGCAAATGTTTATAGCAGCTGCAGGAAGAATCACACGGTCCTTGAGGTAAATGCATAAATAACTGGGCACTCAGACAAGGGCTAGTAAGGCTAAAAAGAAATGCACTATCACACCGTGAGAAGACGTGGAGAAGGCTGAACTGCATATCACTATGCAAGAGGGAAGTCTGAAAGGCTATGTTCTGTATGATCCAAACTCCACCATAAGCCAGTCATGCAGTGCATGTCTGTAATCCCAGCACTCGGGAGGCTGAGGCAGGAGAATCACCGTGAGTTTGAGGTCAACCTGGGATATATAGTGAGTTCAAGTCCCATCTGTACTATAGCAGGAGACCTTGTCTCAAAAAATAAAACGCCACCAAAATACCAACTGCAGGATAGTAACAAAAAGACCAAACTGTGGACAACAAAACTGAAGGGGATAGACAGTTCTACAGTAATAGGTCCTAAGTTCAACATCCCACTTTCAATAATGCATAGAACAAATAGAAGGAGATCAATAAGGAAACAGGACTTGAACAACACTATAAACTGCATACACTGGCTAGGGTTTGACTGTCTCTATCCGCCAAAGTCACGGTGACATTTTCTTCCCACTGGGGGGTATTGGAACATTATGGAGGTGTTCACCCTAAAGGCAGGAAGGACGAAGCCTGTGGGGAACTGTAACTCACAACCGTCCCCATCTACACTCATGGTGCACACCTTCGGGTTTAGGCTCATGGACACACCTTTACTGAGGGCACTCTCACAGCAACAGCGCTGCACACTGGTCCTCACTATCTCAGCTCAGTACACAGTGACAGTCACACCTGTCTTGGGGCCATGGGGAGGGGGACGGTTGGTGGGCGAGTGTGTGGGATGTGTGTGTCAAGTGTGGGTGTTCCCCTGCACACTCTACCATCTGGACACCTGTCTGTCCTCCAGCCACCCACCTCCTCTCCTGCGGGGGAGGTGGGGGGTGAGGGGGTTGACAAGCCTGGTCTCCATGGCAACCATGGACCCCTATCTGTTCCACTGGGTGCCAGTTTGCTGCCAAGACCAGGTGTGGGGGCCCTGTTGACTTTCCCAGGCCTGTGTTCTCAGTGGGGCAGAGGACAGCGAGGAGGAAGGGCAGGGTGGCATCTGGACACTGGAGAGAGGGGCTTCCGGCACTTCTAAGTGCTCCAAGGTGGCAGACTGGTATCATGGTGCCCAAGAGAAACTGGGAGGAAGGGACAGCCCTGCATGGCTCATGTGTGTGCATCCCTGCCCGGCCCAGGCCTCCCCAGCCCCATCTTATTTCCTGGGACCCTTGGGCCTGACTGATCTGGAAAAAATATCTCTGGTACCCTTTCCAGGGACCCAGTTGGTGCTGAAAGGTGGCATCGTGCTGGGGTTGGGGACGGACTTTTTAAACTAAGGCTGTTGGACCCTTGGCATGTGGTTCCTTCAGGGAAATGCAGCCATTTTGGACAGTGTTCCTGGAGTTGCTGAAGAAGCCTTTGCTCCTAACTCCATCTCAGTGCTTGCTGCTGGGAGCACCGAACCCCACTGAAACCCTGAGTACCCCAAACTCCATGCAGGGCAAGCACGGGGACAGATGACCCTGGGATGGAAGAAGGATGTGTGCCGCGCGCCCCCTGGTGAACATGCTGGAATTACAGCTCCTGGACCAGGCCGGTGGGGAGGTCTACAGGGTTCCAATACTGTTGCTGGTGAGAATCTCAGAAATCCTGGCAGGAAATGGGAAACTAAGGTTCAGAGAGGAAAGTGACTGCACATAAAAAGACTTAGAGGCATCTTACCGCTACCAAGGTCATCTCTTCTACTCCCAATCCCTCCCCTTTGGGTCCTGGGCCCTGGTTGATCCTAATCAACATTGCCCTCTCTGCTTCCTTTACCCCCAAGTACTGGATGTCCTCTTGCATTAGTGTCTTTGGCGGTGTGATCAAAAATATGGCAAATGCTACTGCTGAGTGCCACTAACAGAAAGGCAAGCCCATAAACACACAGCAGCATGTCCTCGACCACCTTATTCACCAGACTTGACACCATGCAACTGCTGTCTCTTCCCAAAGCCAAAATGACCATGAGAGGCAAATGTTTTCATTCGATTCAGGACATCAGGCCACCAGAACAGTGCAACTAAAGATGCTCAGGCAAGCAGACTTCCAGGATGTCAGAAAATGTCAAGAATGGCAGGTTAAGTGTGTTCGAAGCCAACTGTTTGCAAGAGGAGGATTTTGAGGGGTGTCTGTAGCAATGTTTCTTTAATGGAATGAAAAACATTTCAAAAAATTCACTGTATTTTTTTTTTGAGATAGGGTCTCGCTTTGTAGTTCAGGCTGGCCCTGAGCTCACTATGTAGCCCAGGCAAGCCTGGAACTCAGCAATCCTCCTGTCTCTGCCTCCCGAGTGCTGGGATGACAGGTGGGAGCCACGATGACAGGCGGGAGCCACCATGCCCGGCATCATTCACTGTATTTTGTAAAGAATCACACCTCATATTGCCTTGAAATTTCTTCACAACTTTCTTGGTAGGAGAAGTCTATACCTGATGTGTCTTGTATCTAGACGCCCCCAAAGTCTCACGTGATCAGAAGTGGAACTTTTCAGAGGTGGATCTAGGGTGTGTGGTGAAGGCATTCAAGGATACGATGCTAGGATTAGAATGTGAGTGAGGCCCACCCGAAGGATAGAAGGGACAGAAAAAGGAGTCCCTGACTATTGCTTGCTACTTCCTGCCTTCCATGCCATGGACTGTTTCTCCTCTTTGATGCCTGTCTGTCATGTGCCACCCCACCTTTGAGCCCCCGGATAATGGACTGAAACTTCTATACACTAAAAAACGCTAAAAAACCTTTTCTCCCTTAACTTGGGTGTGGGATAGTTTGTCTCAGCAATGAGAATAATAACTAAGATGATATAAAGGCAATTTTTTGTAATAGAAGTACCTTATGAGCATTTTATAACATCACTAAAACTTTTTGCACAAATCTTTTTTAAGCCTTCAAGGTATTCCTTCCTTTAAGCTACCCTAAATTCCGTAACTATTGCCCCATTTTGGAACAGTCAGATTGTCTCCATTTTTTACAATTACAGGAGCTGACAGAATTCACACCTTTGCACATAAATCTTCCCTGCCACATCCTGCCGAGTTCCTTAGGATACTGTATGTCTCTAGAAAGGAAATTGTTGGTAAGAGGAACAGACATTTCTAGGCTACAGCCTCTCAAGTAGCTCTCTGTGCACATTTAACAATCACATCCCAGTCTCACCCAGCCCAGACCAGCACCAGACACGAGGACATTTTGCAGTTAATTATCGCTTCCTTGATTGCTTATAAAGCTGAGCATCTTTTCCCATGTTTGCTGGTTGTTTGCTAGTGGAGGCTTCATAGCTTCCAAGTCCAAGGCCCAGTCAGTCCCACCGTGGGGGAACTGGGCGATGTGAGGGTCTACACCTCCTGACCCCAAGTCCAGAGTCCCGGGTGCCCTTTCCAACTGCTGCCTCTGTTTCCTCTTGACCTCCAACCCCAAGCCCAGCTCCCCAAATATGCTGGATGGCGCCACCTACTGGCAACACTAGAACCTATTACTTGACTTTTCTAGCTCTGTCCTCCCATCCCACAACGTGGGACCCTGGCTCACCTGCTGCGCTCTGCCTGCTACCACCCGGACCATCTCTGCTGGATGACTCTAAGCTTGCAGGGCTCCAGGCCTCCTGGTCTTCCCGCCCGTGTTGCCCCACGATCCTCTCTTCAGAAGCCAGGGCTGGTCTTGCTTCCGGTCTTTACGGATGCAGCCCTAATTACTTTCTGCAGGATCAAACCCAAGGCCTCACAATGCTTCACCCCTAATTCTTTAAGGCCCTGCCAGACACCACCTCCTCTTCAAAACCGTCCACCTGGTGGTAGTTTCTCATGACTGCTATTAACACACTGAGTGGTTTTAAACAACACGAATGCATTCTTGTGTGGCCTGTAGGTGACAGGGCCAAAGGGAATCTCATGGGGCTGAAAGTGAAGTGTGGCCAGGGCTGCCGTCCTCAGGGGCCCCGGGGAGAAGCTAACCCTGCCTTTCTGGGCTTCCAGGGCTGCCTTGATTCCTCATCTCCCTCCACCTCTCCTTCCTCCAGCACCACAGCTCCGCCGTCCTCCTGCCTCCCTTACTAGACCTTGCAGCTACACTGTTGGAGGCTGAGGCAGGAAGAACATGAGTTCAAGCCTGGTCTGGGCAACTTAGCAACTTAAAGAGACTCTGACTCAAAGTAAAAAAAATAAAAAGCAGCTGGGTATGTAGCTCAGTGTGAAAGCCCTGGGTCCGACTCTTAGCGTCAATAAACCAAAAAGGAATGACCCCCTCACACCAATAACAACAACAAAAATGTTAATCACTGCTATAAAGACCATCTTGCTTCATGAGGCCCTCCTTATAATTCTGGGAGTCGGGTTGGCACTTGGGGGGCTTTATTCAGCCTCCCCCCACTTGCCCACACTGATGGCTGACTTGTCTGGTCCTCCCTCTCCCAGTTGGTGCCAGTGGCAGCAGACAAGCTCCCGTATGTTCTTTGGGTTGAGGGGCTGCTGCGGAAAAAGCACAGGTGGACTGTTTGTTGAATGAATGAATATCTGTCTCTGTCTTCATCAGTCACCCCAGGGCCGACAGCAGGAAGCCCAGCTCTGTGGCTCCCTGGCACCCTGTGGGCCCTTCCCTTCTTGTCCTCTCTCCCCTGGGAGGTGGTGGCCCAGGGTGCCCTGTGGGAGGGAGCTGTTTGAGCGGAGCTGGAGGACGCTCTAGGGCGATCAGAGAGGCTGTGCTGGGAATAATGGGGAAGACAGGTCCTGATCATGCTCTGGGCACCTCATATATTGCAGCAGCAGCCTACGTGGGGAGGGGGCAGCTCCTGCCAGCTGGTGCTATAAAGCCCAGAGACTCACACACTCACACACACACACACACACACACACACACACACACTCACACCCAGCTTTCCTCAGAAGGGGCCGTCACCTAGGCAACAGAGGAAGCTGGTTGCCTAGCAACAGGGTTCTGCCCCCTCATCCCTCCTATGGCCATTTCTGCCCCTCAGGAGCTCTGCGCCCTTTCTAGATTGTGCCAGTGTTTAGATAAAGCCATCACTTCTCGGCCTTTTGGCTAAGATCAAGTGTAGATAAAGCCAGATGTCCTATGCACCCAGATGCCAAGGGCAGTAGATAAAAGGGTGTGTGAGTGCTGTGGTCACAGGTCGTGGATCCAGTGCTACAAAAAAGAGGGCAGAGGTGGCCTAGGTGAGAGGGGAGCAAGGAGATGCTTAGACCTGAATCTTTCTGGATGCTTTTCCTTTTTGTATTTGTATAAAGTGGGCGGAGCAGCAGAGGCCCCGGAGTTGGAAGACCTGGCTCCAAGGCCCGGAGCAGCCTGGCGCTTGCCGAGCACCCTGATCAGGTGACCGAGGAGGTGCTCAGCACCCCCATCTGGGCGGGAGAGCTCGGGCCACACCGTGCTGTCCTCCCACTCTGGGACACACACTCACTAAGGGCCACTCATGGGGCCACTGGCTGTCATCTCCAGAGAGGTGCAAAAGGGTCACTGTCGACTGTTGGAAGTAAGCGTTTTAATCCCTTATCATCAACATTTTCAATAAGCCGCAGTCTGTATTATACTATATTTTCTATTTTAAAAATATAATTTTCATCCAGGTGTGACGGTGCATGCCTGAAATCCCAGCACGGTGGGAGGCCATCTCTTAGTCCTGCACCCCGAGAGCCAGGGCCTAGGTGGGTGGGTGTCCCCAGAGAGTCCTCCATTGAGCAGGTGGCAAGGATAGTCCTGTGACCCCTCTGGGAGACAAGAGGGGGCTGGACTTCAGCACTAGCTCTGTCACGGCTGCAGGAAAGCACCAAATTTTTAAATCCCAGGGTCTCCCTAGAAAATGTGAGGGGCTCTCCCTTCCATCTCTGATATGTGAGGCTCCAAAGGGTCCCCTGTTTCCCTCCCACACAAGACCTCTCCGTGGAGCGCCGGGAGGAGATTGGCTCTGCGACAGCACCACCTGCTGCCTGTTCTGCGCAGGACACAGCCCTTCTAGGACCTGCAGTGCTGGAACCTGGCTCTGGCTGGGAGCACTAGGGATTGTACAGGTACCGGACGCCTCTGATTTTTTGTTTGTTTGGTTGGTTTTTTTCAGACAGGGTCTCGCTTTGTAGTTCAGGCTGGCCCTGAGCTCACTATGGTGCCCAGACAAACCTCGAACTCAGCAATCCTCCTGCCTCTGCCTCCTGAGGGCTGGGATTACAGGCATGAGCCACCATGCCCGGCACTGTGGTATGCGGTATTGATTGTTGGTGGGTGTGAGTCTCCACGCCCAACATTGTATGTGGCTACCGGGGATCGAACTCAGAACCTTGCTCTTGCGAGGCAGGCGCCGGAACCACTGAGCTAACCCTCCGGCCCAGGACTCCTCTGATTTTACCATGGAATGCATCATTCCATTTCATGAATGCAAAAACCTCCATGGGATAAGTACTACAGCCTTCCAATTTTATAGCGTGAAACAGCTTCGGAGAAGTTCAATAGCTCGCTCACACTGGCCAGAGGTGGGGCTGAAGTTAAAGGCTTTCATTTGAATTCCATAGCCAGGCGCCGCCCCATCTCTGCCAGGGTCCAGAGCAAGCAATTTGGTACCATTGCCTGGCAACCTAGGGACAAACCCAAGGAGAAAGACAGATGCAAAGTCAACCAGCAGGGGCAACACACAGATAAGCCCCTTCCCTCCCAGCTGCCTCCTGAGTTTCAGCTGCGCCCCAGGCAGACAGCTCCTCCCCGTGAGCTCCAGCCTCACGTCCAGTGCCTCTCCTCACTGCCCCAGCCTGAATCTACCTGCCCCAGATCAAATGGGCGAATGTGGGACACACCCTAGAGGAAACAGGAAGTGTGGAGCTGAGAGAGGCTGAGGGACTTGTCTCTGGTCACAGTTGCTTTATATAGCTAAGCCAAGGTCCAATCCATAGAAATGTGTCTGTTCTATATACGACCTGAATCAGCACAAGACATCAGACAGGTGAGAAGAGGAAGAGATTGCAATTGGACAGCAGAATTTTAAACTATGTATCAGGACATCTTGGGCCAAATCCCTCCATGTCTCCGAGGCTGGTTCTTCATTTGCACAACGGACACTCGTTCCTGCCCTGGCCAGCCTCCCAGGAGAAAGCGTGACAGAGGACAGGGCAAAACTGAGTGCCTTTATGTGCAGAAAGGCCCCACTGCATTTCTACCCAAAGAATAAAGGGCAGTAAGTGTAATCCACTGTGGTGCCCTGAACCATGAGTGACACAAATTGGCAAAATAGGCAGAGCACAGTGGGTGGCATCTGAGGGTTTCGGGCACCCCGTGCTGGTGTTTTTCCCCTACGGCACCCTTTTTTTCACGAGATCCTTTGGAGGAAATGCCGAGCCTGTGGGTGGCAACGGCCTTAGTCTTTTCTGCCCTGGTGTGGCTCTCTGCCACTTCCTTGCAAACAACCCTTGGGGCTGGGGGCTAGGAACACTTGGCCTGAAACCAGCAGGCAAATGCCAGCTCTGCTGGGTATGCGCAGCCTCCCAGGCAGCCTTTTATCTGGCTTTGTGCCTACTGAATCAGATGATTCCATTTTTATTTATCAGAAGGGATGTTCTGTGCCAGAATCCAGGGAGGAAAAGGCCTCTTTGACTCCTCCTATGGGCCCTGGCTCCTGCTCAGCTCCCCTCCCCGTGTCACCTGCTCTGTCTTCACTCCAGGAAGGGATCCAAAGTGTGGGGGGGTCTCCAATTTGGCTGGACCTGGTTACACCTATGGGTGCTGAGGCCTGAGCCTCACAGTGGAGTGCAGAGCCCCGGCAGCTGGAGTACAGTTGACATGGTGTGTGATGGTACCATCAATCCCCTACCCTGGGCCACAGGAGTTGGCAAGTCCTGGGGTGCAGGAGAGCCCAGTGCAGGGAAAGCTGTGGCCTGGTACTTATGGTGCCCCCAAGAGAGGACTGAGTTTGAGAGACAGCCCTGGGGCCTGTTCCTGGTCCTGGAGGGGCTGGAACTGGCTCACTGGACATCACATGACTGTTGGGTTCTGTTTGCTGTGATCTGGGTTCCATTCAATCCCCAGGTCCAAAAGTGAGAGCTGAGGAGGAAAGAGGCTGTGCTTGCTTGAGGATGGGTCAGCTTAATGTATGGCTACAGAGAAAAAAGAGAGTTACACTCGTGTCTAGATGCCCCTCCAAAGCCTCACACAGTCATAGGTGGCTTTTTCGGAGGTGGCTGCTTGTAAAGTATGTGCAGCTGGGATTAAGGGTGTGTGGTTACTACACCACCACATGTGAGTGACTGGTTTGGCAAAGGGGCAGAAAGATGCTGAGAAGGTCCCTTGTTGCTTTTGCTCCCGTGTAGGTGCCATGAAGAGTTTCTCCCCTGCGGCACCCCTCTGCCATGGACCCCTCTGCTGGAGGCCCCTGCACCAAGTCTCCAGTCCCCACCCGGCCAGTATTCCAGGTTGAAGAAAAACTTAACAGAGTTAAAAAGTAGACCGGGATGGCCAGCTCTCCTTTGGCAAAAGGTGTTGGCATCTCTCACCCACTGATTTTCATTGTTCATCAACTAGGATAAAGGTGTGATATGTGTATCTAGTTGTAGCACGTGAATTCATCGTGAAAACTAATGCAGGCAACACTTTAAAGAGAAGAGGAAAAGCATGTTCAGATTAGAAGCAAGACAGACAAAATATACAGCGTCATTAGAACATTGTGCATCAAGCTACGAAGGCGCTAATTGTGGGAAAGGAATCCGGGTGCGATTCACTCCGACCTCAGCTCGGATGTGATCTTGCCTCGGCCATGGCTGTGAGGGGGAAGTCATGTTAGTGGGAAGCAGTGTGCTAAGTGCTGCTCACGAGATGCTTCTAGGAGTCGCGTAGCTTTACTAGGACTCGCGTCTTAAAGTAAAACAACAGAGAGACTGGACTCTGCAGCCTGCACTGCTTTCAGTTTGCTTTGGGCATGATCAGTATTGCGGGCTCTGGTACCGCCCTGCCTTGGAGCAGGCTGTAACTGTGGATTGAAACTTCTATAAACTGTGAGCTAAATAAAAAGAGAGAAAAGTACCTACGGTGACTCGGAATGACAGTGAGTGAGACAGAGAAGCTCTACCATGGGTGATGCTGCGAGCGGTGGCCCTGGTCCTTTGAGCTGGAGGAGACAGAGCCTGCAGGGAGAATAGAAGAAAGCGTTAGGCAGTGGCAATCTGGTCAGCAGCTTGGATAACCAAAGACAAGGAAGGGTGGGGTTGTGGCAGAGGGGTGGGCACATCCGGGTGGGCATGTACGAGGAAGGGGATTTCTTTCTTTTTTTCTTTTTTTGGCGAGTGGGAAATGCACCCAGGCTCTTGAGCATGCTACACAAATACTCTACCACTAGGTCTCATCAAGTTGCCTAGACTGGCTCTGAACCTCTGATCATCCTGCCTCAGCCTCCCAGAGAACTACTAGGATTACAGGCTCAAAGATTTCATGTGAAATGAAAAAGTCCAGCAGGAAAAGTCCACCATGGGGGAGAAACTGAACACACAAGTCAATGAAATGTGTGGCCAGTCAACATTGACCGTCCCTCAGAAGCAGCGTGGCGGGCCCATTAATGGAGTGGCCAGGGTGGCGGAGACCAGGGCCCGACACCAGCACGCAGCCCATTCACCAAGGTTACCCGCCTTAGAATGTCCACTTGTGAGCAACAGAGACCAACAGACCCTGGTCTGGCCCCATCCCTTGAGGAGGCTGCCTGGTCACCTGGCAGTGAGTTGATGTCTTCGGCTCTCACCAGCCTGGAAGGGTGGTGGCTCATGCTCCAGGGCAGGGGGCTTCTCCAGGAGCAGCTTTGCCTTTGCTCCCTGGAGAGCACCAACCAGCAGCACCACCAGGAGCTGCACAACACGCCTCCCTCACACGGCTGGGTTCCCAACCAGAACGGCACATGACCTGGGAGCCCTGACACCAGGAAGGAGCTATCAGGGGGGCCCATGGGTCCCCTGCACACCCAGGGGACATCGACTTGAGGGGTGCTGGAGTGGCCTCCTAAAGTACAAAGCGGCAGCTCGGAGAGAGACTCTGTATATTCCTTAAAGCTGTTTGGAGGGACAGGGTCAATATAAAACATATATATAATTAGTCTAAGGGGATTTATTAGGTGGCTTTACAGGAGCAGAGGCAAAGGAGTCACAGTGACCATCTGTGGGGTCAGAAGCAGAAGAATCCAAAATGGTGGCCTTCGTACTGGAAATCTGGAGGATCCAGTAGCAAGGGCCAAAGACCCAGAAGCCTTCTGTAAGCCTGCACTGGAAGGCTGAAGAAACTGAGGGTCAGGGCTGGGGATTTAGTTCAGTGGTTCTGGTGTCTGCCTCACAAGCACAAGGTTCCAAGTTCGGTCCTTGGTACCACATACCACAATGCCAGGCATGGTGGCTCATGCCTGTCATTCCAGCACTCAGGAGGCAGAGGCAGGAGGATTGCTGTGAGTTTGAGGCTGGCCTCAGCTACATAGTGAGCTCAGGGCCAGCATGAACTATAAAGGGAGACCCTGTCTCAAAAAAAAAAAAAAAAAAAAAAGAAAGACAGAAAAAAGAAACTGAAAGTCCAAAAAGCAAAGGTGAAGACTGATGCTCTTCTAAAAAAGGGGGGGGGGTTCAGGTTGGGAACCCCTCTTTCCTTCCCTTTTTATTCTGTCCAGGCTATAAGCCTATTGGTTAGTTCCACCCATAGCCGGTGGGTCTACCCCCTTGATTTGCCAGCCTACATGTCAATCATCCACAGACATGCCCAGTCTTACTAATCTGTTAGCTGGTTCTTATGCAAGGCAAGCTAACATGTCACAAGGATCACACTGAAAGAGAGGGGAGACCATCCTTCAGGAACTCACACATTTGTCACAGACATCTGCAGGTCCCTGCACCTGGCACTAGAGGGAGCACAAAGGTGTCCAAGACGCTGTTCCCCATCCCCACAGGCTTCAAGATCAAGCTCAGTTGTGATGCCTTCCCTGTTGTCCACCTGGGAAACTCAGGCAAGGTGACCCAGCTCTGGTGTCCTCACCCCAGGTAAGGGGATCATTTCTGCCCTCTGTTCCCAGTGCAAGGAAAGTTCTGTATGCTCATGTCACACAGCCCCTGAATAAGTATGTACCTTCTCTAGTTGAAGGAGGGCTCCTGAGGGTACATACTGCGTTCTAGCATCTGTGTCTCAGCAATGATCTCAGAATCTAGCAGCATGAATGCGTGTACCTGTCTGCTCAAAGAAAAATGCACAGGTAGATGCTGACTGTGCCTCTCACAGTGCATGTGTTCACCTCTTGTCTCTGTTACTCCTTCTGGAACCTTCTGAGGAAGATAACTATTTTCTTTATAACAGTATTTTCTTTTAACAGATGGAGAAACTGAGTCATGGGGAGAAGTGGGCGAGCTGCTGACACCTTTGCTCTTAACCAGTACATGATGTGGTTGTTTGGCCACAGAGCTTGGGGAAGGAAGGCATAGAGGGTTGGTGTGGTCCCCAAGGTGGGACCTGAGATGCCCCTTCAACAGTCAGAGAAAGGGCGTATTCTGCTGCCCGGTTGCCAGAAAAGCACGTTCCTGGCCTCGCAGACTGTGTGGTCTGATTACAGAGCCTGGGAGATGCTGGGGACAAAGACCTAGAGTTGTTCTACATACATGGAGCAGCTGCGTGTAGGGTAGAAGGAGCTACTTCTGCAGCTGTCTGCAGGGAGAGGTGGAAGTCCTGAGCAATCAGTGGCTGGAAGGAGCCAATTAATTCAAGAGCCTCTACAAGAGAAGACCCCTTGGAGGGCGGCAGGAAGGCCTTCCTGGGAATCCTGGATCTGTCCCTGAGAACTTGGCCTTGCTGGCCTGAAAGCCACATTTTTAGTCATTTCCACAAGCCCCTGGGGTGATGGAAGGATGAGAAAGGGTAAAAGATGGGATGGGGGATGCACCAGCCCCTCATCCTCTCAATCTTTCTCTATAATGTCAGGAATGGGTTTAGACACCAAAATAAACAACTGGTTGACCTGGCTGGGGTGAAAATGGTGCTGATAGTGACAGTGAATCAGCCCCAGGCTCTGGTCCAGGAGGGAGCATTTCCCAGCCAGGGGGATTGGAACAAGCCAACCACTGCTCTGGAACTGGAAAATTCCACTCACACTGTCTACCCTTTAAAGGGACAAAGCGGAGGAGGCCATAGTCCTGTAGCGAAGGTTAGAGTACGCATGGCTTGACCGGAAGTCACGGATGCTACGGTCTGAGGGCCTCTTGCCTACACAATGGCTCCTCCTGCTGGACGGTTTCCTGGGCTCCCACCGCAGCTCTTTGAAGTTATGCATGCTGCCTTGGTAGCGCGAGGTTTCCTTGGTTCTACAATAAGCTCCGACACTTTAGGAGGAGTCTGGAACAAGACACTTCTTGTTAAACACATCCAGGTAGCTGAGCATTACTCAATAAGTCACATATTGATTGCGGCTATCACAAGGGAGCAGAGCTGACAAGAAGGGAGGACACATACCACGTAGGTGGCATCAGAGCAGCTCAGAAGCGCTCCTGTGTCCCTCCTGCTTGGCATGTGAGAGCACTACACACTCTGCTCTTTTTAGACATTGGGTGAAGCCATGTGACCCGCCCTGACTTATGCAGTGTGAACAGCGGGCACAGACGGCCTTTCGGGGCAGCACCTTTAGAGCCGGTGCACAGTGGCCGTGTCCCTTCCCGCTTGCAACAACAACAGCAAGTGTCGAGACTTAAAGGGGCCTGGCTGCAAGTGAGTCCCTCTTTGAGGGGCCACAGTGGACAGGTGGGGTGGGCTGGAGAGGAATGCTTGTTCGCTCAGGGCTTGCTGTTAACAGAGCTCAGTGTAGCCAAGCCTGACTGTCACAGAAATTTGTACTCAAACATGGGGTCCTGTTGGGACAAATAAAAAAAGGGCTAAAAGACATGGCGTTCTCTAAGAGGCTCATGGTGGCAGGGAGGCAACTCCTGGGGCTGCAAAGATGGTCATGAGTGGAGATGGTTATGAGAAGCACTTGAGAAAGCTGTCACCTGGAAGGGATTCTAGGGAGAGAAGTGAATGAAGAAAATGAACCTTCTGCTGTTGGCTGTAGAATGAAGACAAGCCTGGGAATCATGTGTTACAAAGGATTTTCTCAGCCTAATAGACAGTGGGATCGAAAAATGGTGAATGTTTAAATTTAAAAGTATATTGCAGAGAGCACAAGGTCCTGAGTTCGATCCCTGGTAACCACATATAATGCTGGGCATGGAGACACGCCCACCAACAATCAACACCGCATACCACAATGCCGGATGTGGTGGCTCACGCCTGTAATCCCAGCACTCGGGAGGCAGAGACAGGAGGATTGCTGAGTTCGCGGCAGCTTGCCTGGGCACCATAGTGAGCTCAGGGCCAGCCTGAACTACAAAGCGAGACCCTGTCTCAAGAAATAAAAAAATAAAAAAAAAATAAAAATGGTTACCTTTCACAGTACGTTAGACTCTGGGGAAGAACCAGGAGTTGCCTGGTGCCAGATCTGGCGAACAGGGTGCAAGAGGATTCACAGTAATGGCTTTACATGCCTCCCTTTCTGTTTACTGGCATTCAGCAGCAACAGTCACCATATTTTCTTTATCGCTCCCCCTAAAGATACTCATGAAAGAAGACTTCTGGAAGGAAAGTGGCCAAAACAACAGGGTAAGTGTGTTCAAAGTAAGGCAGAGTATTTGGGGGGAGGACTATGGCAATGTGTTTTTTGCTAAAATAAATTTTTAATGTGGCCATTCACCAAATACTTTGATCACCCCTATACTGTAGTACACATGGTAAGAAGAGATGTGGGGTCTTCCACTTCCAGCCGAGAAGCAGTAAGGAACTGGATTTACTGGCCTATTGGACACAACTGGAACTATGAAAACATGATACCAGGCATCAGGCTGAAAATAATAGTGACCAAAATAACAAATGGGTTGAGTCCAGTGACCACTCAGACTGATGCCTTGAGAAAGATTCCAGGCCAGTGTGCGAGGAGGACTCCCTGCACTGAGAAGATGGAACCACATCTAGAGATGTGTAACTAGAGCTACAGGACAGAGTCCCTGTGAACAGAAACAACTCTGGAGATCCACAGACGGCCTCCTTCAGTATTCAGGAGAGTCCCGAGCAAGGCCGGCATGAGAGGAAGCAGTGCAAGCCAGGGAAAGTACCAGCTGAAGGGATTACTGGGAGCAGTTCCAGAATGTCACACAGAGCCAAGGGAAAAGTTTGTTCTCCAGCTAGACTGAAAAATCCGATTTGTAGGGCATAAGGGAAAGTGCTCAGAAAGATCTTTGCTAGTACTGGGAGATAATTAGCTCTAGATAATGTTGTTTTTCCTGAAACTAAACTACCATTGGCTCTATGATTATGGTACTCACTACGGTGAATAGATACTTTCAGGTTCAATGTATTATTATCTTGTGTTGTGCAATAAACTAATGGTCCTATTACTTTTCATTTGTCCAAATTGCTATAAAACCCTTTGTTCACATACCAAATTTTGTTGTCAGGTGATATGAACTCATCATTTCTGTACAATGTCACCTTCTGCACTGGTCTCACTCACCCCTTAAAATAAAATAATGTGCTTGATGACTACAGGACTCCATATTCAAAGGAAAATGAAGCACCTAAAATCATAGAATGCGTGGTACTTAGCGGCAAAATGTTTAAATAGGGCAATGATCTTCAAATTGTGGTCCATACAATGCTGGAGGTTCCTGAGACCTTTCAGAGGTGACAGATACTTTTACAATAATCCTAAAACATTATCTGCCCTTTTGCTATGTTGCGATTTCCACTGATATTGTAGAAGGAGAGGTGGGGAAAAATGCTGACTTTTTAGCACAAGTCAGGGCCATGTTAGCAGATGTACTAGCAGCCATGCCCTGTTTCCCATCACCGTGCTTTTTTTTTTTTTTT